>VYZV01045500.1:0-11271 GCA_013401275.1 Pandion haliaetus
CTAGATTGAACTTTATTTACCTGTGGAAATGAAAGCAAACAACCTGATCGTGAAAAATAAATTATATTCCAATTTCTTTGGATTTTACCACTGAAGGTGCCAGGAGTAATGGAAGAAAATCTAAAATTTCTCATTTCAGCTTTTAAGAGTGGAGTTCATCTTTGGGTGACTAACTCACTGCAGCCCTTAGTGCACGTTTAACTAAGGGGGGAAATTATGGGAGTTTGTTAAATCTACCTACNAATTGGTGTAGTAGTTTGTGATACATTGACTACCATTGCAGTGGATGAGGTGCAATGCAATAATCTGCACGGGGTGATGACATCAGAGTGACTGTAATATCTTAACAAGGCCTGCACCTTAAAGTGTTATTATTGTGTTTGCATGATCATCTGACAATGATGTAGGCTTTTAAATATTAGAAGTTTTTAAAAAAATTAAAACACATGAGGAATCCTCCCTGGTCAGGGTCAATAGTGCTTGTCAAAGAGAGTCATTCATTTAACATTTCACTGAGCAAATGGAAATGTCTTTAAAAGCTGCGATACTGATAACAATGCACCCATCCTGGTGTCTATTACATTGCAGGTTGCTAGTGAGGATTCCTACTTTAATGAATGTCCCAAGGACAATTTATGTCTAAATTTATAAAAACATTATCAGCTCTGAGGGCTGTGTATATTAATCTGTTTCTCCTTGTAAGTCTTCCGTTATTTTAAAACTGTTTTGCAAATATTATAAGCTGTGATTTAGCTCTTTAATATAGTGCACTTAACTCTGTACTACTTCTGGTGTGTAGACAGGTTTTTTTCTTTTGCTTATTGTCCTCTTGAAATATAGGCAAAGTGTATTTTAAAAATTTAATGGTGATTTGTTTTGATTGATTAGTGTGTTTTTAATGAATGTAAACTCACTTGAAAAATAAGTGGTATGCCACAGCTCTTCAAACTGGATGTGAATTAGCTATGCTGGGAGAATTATATAGAAAGCTGCTCTTCACTTTGGGTTTTTTTTTCTAGAGCTGTTATTTTACATGGTTACTTTCTCTTAATTTACATCTGCTATTTTTAAAGCAAAAAAGAAACAGCTGAAAGAGTTGGCTAGAAAGCCAGAATATGAAAATGAGAAGCTAATACAGTTGCGAAACACTTTAATGGAGGAGTTCACGAAGACTGAGGAACCTAGAGGAATTATTTTCACAAAGACTCGGTTAAGTGCCTTTGCTCTATTCCAGTGGATTAAGGATAACCCAAAATTTGAAGAAGTGGGAATTAAGGCCCATTATCTTATCGGTGCTGGACATAACAGTGAAATTAAACCCATGACTCAGGTACAGAACTATGCACTACAGCATTAAAATCTTGTACATGATTTAAGAAAACAGCTTGTTTCAGCACTAGAACAACGAACTGAAGTTTGGAGCTCAGAGGTCTGGTTTCATACCTGCCAGCAACTTACCTTCATAAGCTGCAGGATAGGTGAATAACAATGTCAGAATAATTTTATTTCCACAAGAAACAAGATTTTTTGGTTTTGGATTCTATGGCAATAGGAGTAACAGGCAGCCATTTCCTAGAGGACTATATAGTCAAAAGGGACACAAGTTGTAGTGAGGCATAGGAAGAAAAAGGAACAAAATAGCAACAACAAAAATGTGATGGTTAAATGAGTTTATACTTATCACGACAACAGTAATTCAAATTATATTTTAGTTGCTGAATTGAAAAATAAAATTGCAGTGTTAATTATGCCTGTCTTTTTCTGATATCATTGCTTAATCAACTAATACCAATTTATATGCATGCTTCACAGTGACGCATAATCATTGAAAGAGAATTTGCCAAAATTTGCAATGAGAATACCACAACTGATCACTCAACAGTCTGTCTCATAGCATTGTGTTGACTTCATACACAACATCTCTCTGATGATTTATACCTCCATATTAAACATTTTCAAAACAAAGTACTTCAGTATTCTACAACCTCCCTTCTAATCTGCTTTTCACTCCCCATAAAATTGCCACTTCAGCATTTAAGCAGAAGTGGTATGGTTTACTGCTGGGCAGAGTCCATTTCCTTCAGCTGCTCTCAGTTTCAAAATAAAGTTAGGAATTGTTCTCTCAAAATGTTGCTTGTTTTCTATGAAAATTTGGTATTTAATCTGTGCACCACGTTGCACAAACAAAACAGTAGCCTCTACATTTTGAAACTGAATATAGCAAATATGAAGTTTCTGTCCCTCTGCTCAAGCATGTTTGAAATACCCAGCTAATTCAGAAGTCCATGTTTTGGATGCTTTATTTTTTAAGTATATTATTGTTGTGCTTTTTGGTCCTCCCCAGTTCACCAAAATTATGGTCCCCATTTATTATGGGGAATTTTAACTGCTTTGGAACTTGACTTGGAAGTGCTGAAGTCTATACTTTAAGCTGAAATTACTGAAATGGTAGAAATCCGGAAACTCTGAATAACTACTTAAAGAATTTGAAAATGATAGAACAACTATATTATCAAAACTCCTAGCACCTATGAAATGGGCTGCAAAGTTCCAAGCTCAGTTACCTCAAGATTGGCTTCTGCTCCCTCCCCCCTCAAAAAAGGTGCTGAACATCTATTATATTCAATAGGAACTCCTTGTGTGTGATCTTGAAAGATGCTTAAATGCAGTTGTTAAGCCACTTGATTTTTGGCATTCCACTCTGAAATGATTGGACTATAATTCCTTAAACCTCTTAATTAGAAGAAACTAATGACAGAAACTGAAATACAGAATACTGGAAGTTAATATACTGATTTTTGTTAATTTACAGAATGAGCAAAGGGAAGTTATTGATAAATTCCGAAGTGGAAATGTAAATTTACTTATTGCTACTACTGTAGCTGAGGAAGGCCTAGACATCAAAGAATGTAACATCGTTATTCGCTATGGCCTCGTCACCAATGAAATTGCTATGGTGCAGGTATGAGTTTACTGCATACGTATTTTTAAAAGCGCTTTTCTGTTTGGAATATGCAAATGGTGAATCATATACCTGGGGTTTGGAGATAATTTTGAAATACTTGCATGCTAAAAGAGAAAATGCTCTTTGCAACAATGTTCATTTCAAGTTGCCATCCTCAGTTGGCGTGCAATATAAAATTTGCCTCAATGTGTAATGGTGTAACATCCATTTAATGCTCTACACAAACAGTAAGCCCTTTTAATACGAAAGGTATGAGAATATGATCAGCAGACTGGTTGATAAAAAAGACATTTGTACCAACAGCTAAAAAGAGAATACCAGTTTGTCCATCTTCTCACTTAATTTGTGAACACAAATATTTGTATATTTAATATTTAAATGCATGCTTATTTTTTGGCAACCAAATACAGTTTCTGCTTTGCAAAATGTTGCGCTAATCAGAAATCTCCTGAGTGCTATTTTCACAGGTATCTTTGATAATGCAGAAACACTATGTGTTATTCACTGATTCTTTATCTGTCTGAGTTAAGTGGAAAAAAATGCTCTGTGGGGACACTGCATAAGGAATAGTACATGTCTTCCATTACAAAACTCGGAAAAAATGTGCAGTGTTGTAGGGAACATTGTGCTGTTTATGTTGTATTCCTTGCAAATTGTAGGCTCGCGGTCGAGCTCGAGCTGATGACAGCACCTATGCACTTGTGGCTTCGAGTGGCTCAGGAGCTGTTGAACGTGAAGATGTTAATATTTTCCGTGAGAAAATGATGTATAAGGCCATTCAGCGTGTCCAAAAGATGCCGCAGAAAGACTATTTAAATAAGGTATTTACTGCAACTCTGTACTTTCCCTTTAAAGAAGACTGATTTATATTGTAAGAAATACTTGCTATTTGAAATCTACTTAGGGGAGGGAAACTTAAAATAATATTAGTTACTACATATGGCCTTGAATCCTTCTGCCAATATTTGGCTTATAATCTATGTTTTCTGGGCCTTTAGAAAAGTCTGCTTTTCTATTGGTAAGGGGGGAAACACGAGTCGGGAAAATTGACTAGAAGCCATGTTGTCAGTGAATTCGGTGAAATAACTGAAAAAGAAAACCATTACTGTCATTCCACCAGAATGTCACAGTGCTCTTGCTGATCTATTTCTAGATTCAGAATTTCCAGTTGCAAAGTATAGTGGAAAAACAAATGAAGGCAAAGAGAGATCAGCGCAAGACAAACAACAAAAATCCTTCACTAATAACATTCCTATGCAAAAATTGCCACAAGCTGATATGTTCTGGAGAAGACATACAAGTTATTGAAAACATGCATCATGTCAGTGTGAAAAAAGATTTCCAGTAAGTGTTTATGAACTACTTTATCTCTTTCAGGTAGAAACAGATTTTCTTTTCTGCAGGCCTCTACAGGGCCTGAAACCCTCTAGGCTCTGTGAGGAAAAAAAAGATTATTCCAATATTGTCAAGTCCTAGGCTCTATGGAGTTTACAGTTAATGAGTTTAAAGGAAATGTTGATTCTTACCCCTGATTTCAAGGTGACCAGAGTCTGAAACTTTGGAAAAAGATACAGCTTTTGTCGTAATATTAACTAGGTCGCTTACTAATATGGTACGTACTCCACGGTCTAACTGTAACCAAAGATGAATACCAGTTGCCCACATACTTAACACCAGGAAGACCCAGGATAAGAGTTTGACTATGACCAGTGACTCAGACAACATATTGGCCATGAGCTGTGCATTGATAATTGTATATTTAGAGGATGTTCATACTGGTGACACACCCATTTTAGTTCTCCCAGTGTTCTTGTTCCTGCTTAATCCTTATGGCAAGAGATGCCATCTAGTTTGGTAAACATTTAAAACTGTGTTTAACTTTTCAGTGCCATGATGGCAGGAGGTTACTTTCTTTTCCCACTTATAATGGAAATTAAGGTTCCAAGAAAACGTTTTAATTCATCTTCAATTGCATTTGCTTACTACATTAAGTTTGTAATGGGTATTGTACCTTACAGATCAGTCATGCTTTAATTATGTAACAGACACCATCCTCCCAAGTTACTGCCGTCCATAGTTCTTGTTTCTTTAAGACATATCACTGGTATAATTTGTAAAGACGTTTTGAAGAGTTATGAGAAATTAGTACCCATATGTTGAAAACATTAAAACTGAGGGCAAGCCCTAGACATTAAACTGCTTTTACCGTGAAATTGTCTTGTCAACATAATGTTATCAGTCAATTCAAACTACAAGGTAATAATTCTTTCAGCCCCTCTGCACAGGCTAATAGTAACCCTCAAGATCAAGTATTCCCTAAACTTAACAGTCTAAGAATGTGCACATCCTCTGCAGCTCTGGATAGTCAGAACCAACTGGTTCTGTTAAGGGGTAAGGTTGGACTACAGGTCATAAAAATAAAACCTCTAACTTTCAGGTATCATTTCTTTGACAGCTCCACGGCACCTGAAAAAAACAAGCTACAGCTCTCCCCTTTTATAATGGAGAGCCTGCTGCTCCTACTTTAAGATCTGTGAGGGAGGATGCAGCTCCTGAAATGCTACGAAAGGAGGCATGGAGTACACTTGTATTTCACCATTACTTAGGATCTTGAAATATGACCTTGCATTTTCTCCAACTCTTAACTGTGCACAACAGAGAGTTTATGACCTTTTAGGTTTCATATCTGACTTCAGCAGTTGTAGTCACTGTGTGTTTAAGTCTGTATGTAGCATTGAATAACCAATGTATTCTGATGCACACTGTCTGACTGTTTTTTTCAGAAGTCTTTACCATACAAGAGAAAATAAGACACTGCAAGATAAGCATGCCGATTACCAGATAAATGGGGAAATTATATGTAAAGATTGTGGACAAGTGAGGAACAACTTATTTTCATACTTCTTGTTGTTGTTGTCTGTATTTATTTCTGTCTAATATTCCTGTCTATTTTATCTGAAACATAATTTTCTTATACTTGCAGGCTTGGGGAAATATGATGGTTCACCGAGGTCTTGACCTGCCATGTCTAAAGATTAGAAATTTTGTCGTTGTGTTTGAAGACAAGAAAACAACAAAGCAAATGTTTAAGAAATGGGGAGAACTGCCTGTCAGGTTCCCTAGTTTTGATTATGCAGCTCATTGTCCTTCAAGTGATGAAGATTAAGGACTTAGAATGAAAATAAAATCCCTTTTCAACTTTTCTCTGACTACTGATTAGAAGATCCTGTGTCCCATAGGGAGTGCTGCATCATAAACACTGTAAAAGCTCTGGGGAATGAGGAAACTGTCTTGAAGAGGAACAAAAAACAAGGAAGGAGAAGGACGAAGTCACACGGCTGCTGTCTGCACTCAGATTTGCAGTGGTACTGGGACAAAGATGACAAAATACATTGCAGCCGTGTGTATCCATGGAACAAATTCCCATCTCTACTCACTACAGCCTGTCATGGGGTGACAACACTGTCAAAAGTGTGTTAGTTGACCTGTCATCAAGGACAGAACATAGATCAGACATCTTGAGATTATTGTGGTGATTATTTTCTGGTTTTCTTCCTGCTTTAACCCTTTTGAAGATAAAGTGTCTCAAAAGAGGGGCCATGTAAACAGAACAGATTAGCTGAGTGTCATTTCTGAATCGTTGCTTTATCAGTGTTTTCATGACTGAGTTCTTCCCCTCTTATCTTTAGCTGTACGCTCATACATTTTGACAGACTAAAATTAAGTTTCTATTAAAAGACATTTCAAAAAGTCAAGCCCTTAACCTGACTTGAAATTGATTATTTTAATGTCCAAGAAGCACGATGCCAAATGGCTTTCTCTGTGTTAGTTTCATTGGATTGTTAAACTGGCTATATTATGAGGTATGTATGTTTTTCAATAAATTACTATAATGATTGACCTTTGCCAACTGTGATACTGCTTATTCTCTTTCACTGTAGTTTGGTAATAATAATACCACGGTTTCACCCTAGAAATTTAAAGGATAGTGGTATTCTGACTGTAAAAGTAGCATAATGTGTCTCCATATTTATCTCATTGACAGATTTTTCCCCCTCATATTTGCAAGTAAGATATTGGAGAGTGAAAGGAAGGTCTGTTTGTTGTTATAACAGTCAGCTTTGCAAATTCAGGATAAAGTGGTATGTTTACTGGCATGGACATGTAAACATTACAGTAGCCCCAGGTAAAATTTCTAAGTTACAACATAGCTGAATAGTATATCCCAGCAAAACAGAATCCTAGTATGGCTAGATCTGTAATTACTCTCGTATATGAAAGGAATATAAATACTGTGCACATTTTTTTAAATCAGATTTGATTTCAGGTTTGTATCAGGACCAGATTTGAGGGTTTGGGGTTTTCTTTTCATATTTCTGGCCTTGCTTCAGGGGGAGGGGAAAAAATCTAATTTCTGACTGAGAAGAGCAGCACATTTCAGATATGACCAAACTGATACAGGCCATTTTGGGATTAGCTACTTAATTATAAACAAATTACAGCATTATGAAATAAATATGCACACTGATGGGTTTTCATTATAGCAGTTTTGTAGATTAGAATGTGCTTAAACTTACAGAAATTGTGGTTTATTTATAGGTTGAAATTATTCCACAACAGTGATTTATACCACTAAACTACTACTTTAGGGCTGTAGAAAAAAAAAATCAGTTGTATTGAGAGTTAAGAGATTATATATGCAAAGATGTTTCAAGACACAGCAATTCCACAGGTATTTTTGAATGATACAACTAAAACAGGAAAGGCTACTGGGAGATAGGGAGTAAAAATGCTTTGTAGTATATGTGTTTTATATTTATGTACATCTTCATATAATGCTATTCTTACCTTTCTGTATTGTGCAGGGCAGAACAAATGTGAAATCTTCATCAATTTCTTTATTCAGCATTAGATACTTCATTAGTTAAAAAAATTAAACCATTCCCCCTCATCTATTGTTCTTAAAAAAACTCTTTTAAGTTATTCTCTTTCTTTTATTTTGCTTAATACTGACGCTTTTGGCTACTTCTAGAATCTGCTGATTTAGCATTAAGTGCAGGACAAATTTTACACTTTTTACATATTGATCTGAGAATCTGACTTTAACAATGTTGGAGATTGATAGGTCACACATGATTGTAATTTAAGATGTATTTTGTTCATGTGCTCAGTATCTGATGAGATGCTATGAAATATACTAAAAATTAATTATTAGAATAGTCTCTCTTGATAAATAATCATCATCCAGATCATCTCTGGGTTTCTGTATTAATGAGTTGTTACAGTTATTTAAATGTAACATAATACACTGTGCATAGCGTTTTCAAGTGTCTGAAGTAATTTATTCAGTACTGTAAAGTGTAAAACCCTGGTAAAAAGACAGTATCATTAAATAGATTGCTGCTGGGTCCTCAATCAAATAATTTTCCATGCTGAGTAGATTTTCTGAAATCTGAGCTTTTGATACTTCCCTTTATTGAAGCAACAAGAGCATGTGCAGCTGGATTTCTTTGTTCTTTTATAGTTGAGTTCAACAGGGCCATATCAGACACATACCTGGGCTTCTTGTAGTTCACCTATGTGCTGCTGTTACACTCCCAGTTCCTAGCATGACTCAGCCACGTTCAGCTTAAAAAGTGTTTGCACAATCTCACTTCAGTATTATGTGTAATGAACCTCAAATGAATCCTGCTGGCGTGTAGAATAAGGAATTTCCACTTCAAGTTATTGTCTCTGAAAGGGGTTATAAAACGTGCCTATATTGTTCATCCAGGAAGTGTGAAGTTGTAAAAAACAAGCTAAATTGCCATATTTTATCTGCTAGTTACTTCTGCATTTATTGCCTTTATGGACCCAAAGTCCTCCAGGGAGTGTGACAAATCCTGATTATATTTTCTACTTACAGCTTTTATTTGTTCACAGATGTGGAAATGTATTAGTCACTGGGGATTTGCCTAGCTGTGTGTGTGGCTACTAAAGAACTGGTTCAGCTTTAGTTGCATTTTCATTTTTCTATCTACTTTTGGTCTGATGTCATGCACAACCTACATTTGTAAATCTGCATTTCCTCATCTGGGAAATGCAAATACTTTAGTAACCTTAGAGTAGTTGCATAACTGGTTGGATAGTTGCTGTACAAACTGAATATGTTTTCTGTTCCATAATTTGTCCATTTCTCCAACTGATTCACCCTCTTTCTAGCTTCCTCACACTTCTATTTCTATATTACATTATGGGGTTTTGATGTTGCAGAAGTTAGGAAGAGCTTTGGCTGTTGAAAGAATTGCTGTTTGCTTTTTCACTGGTACTAATATAAACAGTCCAGAGAAGGGAGTTCAGGTGTTAGGAGCAATAGATCAACAAAGCTTGTAAAGGTCATTCTCTGCCAGGTAAATTTTGTTTTGCTTCTAATGCTGCAACCTTTGTGAATCTCACTACAGCACATGCCTAAATAATTAAGACTTCCAAATTAGAAAAATACATAGTATGCAGCATATAGTCATTTTGCAAAGTCTTTCAGATCACGTGAGTTTGAATCATTTCCTTTGAGGCATTCTGAAATTTGCATTCATTAGAGGAAGCTGTGTATTTGGAAATGGAAACTAGCCTGATGAAAACCTGCATTTGCAATTTTGTGATGTTCTGGTTGTCAGAGATAACCAATGTTGGTAGAAAAAAGTGGATTTCTCTGAACTGTGTTATTGAAAATACATATGGCATTAACCACAGAATGCTAGGAAATAAGTAACAGTTTGGAAATATGAATAAGAAGCATGAGTTACATGGGGAAAAAATTCTTTTGTCACAATCCTTTTCTGTTTTGGAAATTTTGAGTACTTGCGGTTTTATCTTGTTAGGAAACACTATTGTTTTTGAGCTCAGTTCTGCCCTTCACATACAGTGTATCATGTATTTTAGCCTTCTCATCCTTTTTTTCCTGCGTGGCTTATGTCAACAGGATCGATCTTATTCAGAAACTTTCTCTTGTATAAAGTACTTTACTGTTGCGACAAGAACCGGGGAGAGAGGGGAACTGAGTTTATGGGAGAATAAGGCATGTTTTATATCACTGGTTTTTCTAGACAATTAATTTGAATTTCTTTTCAAAAATCCCCCCCACCAAGACTAATGTAAGGAATGCCCAGATCAGCTGCTGCCTTCACCAAGGCTGGTGTAATGGTTAGGGTTCAAATTCCAGCCCATACTGTTAGGCTAAGGTGGTAACTTGATACCTTTGCTGGTAGCAACTTGGAGGTTTTTCCTCTGTAAAAATTAGCCCAAGTTCTGCTGGACAGTTTGATGTGACAGGAAACCTATCTCATCTACTACGTTTTCAATTTTCAAAGAAGCCAGAGGAGGTGATGCACACAGCTACTACTGAATTTCAGTAAGATTTGGGTACTTGGTCCTTGTTAACCTCCTCTGAAAAATCATAGTCCTTGTGCCTGACTTACACACCAAGGCACCACCATTCTGGACTCCTTTGCTCACCCTCTTATTTTTCACTTTTTGGTGTTAAACACAGGAGAGAAATACAAGACTGGTGCAGGGAGAAAGATGAGGTGATTCAGCAGACTCCACATGGAAAATCAACAAGGCCTAAGCCCAACCTGCAAATTCCAGTCACTGGTCTAAGTTTCATGTCAAAACTAGTAAATATTGGGTCAGTTTGTGGCTGCCTTTGGCAATTGACATTTACCACACAGGCTGAGGCAGCAGCAAGAAGAAGCTGAGCTGGGCCTGCGTCTGCAGTTGAGTCTGGCTGCCCTGAACAGGCTACGGAGGCCAAGCAGAGGAAGGCCCATCACCAGGCACTGCTGTCTCCTCTGGCGTGGGCACCGCATGAAATGGCTGGGAAACTACAGGCAGTGAGTGGATGACAGGCTTTGTTTTGTAGCTCAGTTCAGCTGCTGCCATCCCTGGTGCCTTTCTGTACATAACACATAGCCTGAACCCATGGCTGCGGGGCACAGCACTCTGCACATGTCCTTGGTTGGTGTTTGCTCCCAGCACACTGGATGAATACTATAAAGGGTACAAGATTGTTCCCCACACCCACACCCCCCCAATAACACATCTGAAATGCCTGGCCCAGTCTCATGCTCAGGTTAATCATCTGAAAGTGATTACTGGCTCTATGGTAGGAGCACTGGAAGGATTTCCTTTTTTAGATCATCCTTCTGAGACCTGGACATTGCTAATAAGCAGTTATGCATTGCAGGGTGTATGGAGATGCACTAAAAAGCATCCAACCTCACCCAGAGATGCCAGCAAGCCTGAAAGCGGGCGGGGGGGGTGGGGTGGGT
>VYZV01045502.1:8750-19093 GCA_013401275.1 Pandion haliaetus
GACTAACCACCAGGGGCACAGGATGTTAGAAAAATTCATGCATTTTGAACTTTTAATAATATACATTGTTTTCATAAAATGAGGTTGATTGCATACTTGAAATGTCTCTAATTTTCCAAGTTTGTAAGTTTCAGCAATTTTACATTTTTTTTACACTGTAAGAAGAAAATGTCTGTGTAAGAAAAGTTTTACTTTAAATTCCATTAAAAACTTTCAAAGCACATTTTGGGGAATGTTTCTTGCTTAAGATGAGGCGTGTTGAAGAAGTAAGTGAGTGTGTCATCAGAAGGTCCTAGAAAACTTACTCCTGTATTCAGATCATAGAAATACTGTATCCAACACCTGCTGAACAAAAAGTGCATACAACTGAACTGAGGTCCTGGCAAACAGTGACTGAACTCTTCACCCACTCACAGGGAGAAAGAGAGTCAAGGGTTTGTCTTTTGGGCGTTTTTTCCATGTAATAGTCATCATAGCCCTGACACTTTCTCAAATGGTGAAAAAACAAAGACAAGGGAACAAAAACGCTTCATAAGCAAGAACAATTAAACAATTAATGATGTTGTGCTCCAGGTAAGAAGCCTACGAAATTAAGTACCACTTCACTTGAAAATAAATGGTTTCAGATGTCTCCGTTTTATACCAGGAAGCTAGAAAGTGCCCCTCTGACTCTCCTTCTGAAGAACCCTTTTTTTTGTTCCCATGCACCTGACTACTGGGCATACTTTGTAATTATCTCATTTGAGAAAGTTCCTGTGAGTTACGTGGCAAAAAATAATCCCAGGAGGTGACCCTAAATATGTTCAAGTGCTAGTACAATGATGAAAAGTGTTGAGCCGTAACATAAATGCACTTTTTTATTAAATCTTCTGTATCTTTTGGGGAACTACATTTTCACAAAAATATACAAAATAATTTATTTTTACAAATATTTACAGTTGGTATCAGAAAACAATGTTAGCTACATATTTTAAATCTGACAAATATAGTCTTGAGTTCTGAAACTTAACACTCCAGGAAAGGATTTTAAAATTTTTTTTTGTGAAATAAAGTACTCAAAGCTCATATTCAAATTTAAAAAAATCTTAATTAATGCAAAAATCTGACATTTAATTTATATGTGTGTGTATATATATATATATACTTTAAATAAACATACAACGTTGTTACAGGGATTAGATGTTCATGGCGGAAACCAAGATGGAGTACACTTAAAACCATGATCCTTATTACAGTAATACATGACCATACCTTTGGACTAGTTTAAAATACCTTTTTTTTTTAAATTTTTTTTTTGTTGTTGTTGTTAAAGCAAGAGGGATTATCTGAAACACTCCATAATGAAACACAACAAATCTGAACAGACAACTGGATTTTAAGCTTAAAGGACTACAGTAAAATATTTTCCTAAGGTGACCTGACAGGGGAGTGGAGGAGCAGAGGATGGGCTCTTGCGTTGTACGGAGCAATGCTGAAATGGATTTCCAGATGAAAGACTGCAAATTACATTATTTTCCTACAGAATTTTCCAATGCCTTCATTAGCTGTCTCTTCCAGAAATAACTGCCACCATGACGCTATTTTCCTTTTCAGTGAGAGACGAGGAGATGAAGGGCAGCAACAAACTAACACTACCTCCATTGCTGAATTTCAACAGCTTTGATGTTTTATAACCTACTGTACAGTGTTTAGCATAAGGCAAGCCGCTGCTTTTTCTCTGCTTAAAAAAAAGTGAATAAACCAAGCCACAAAGCTCAAAGTGTATGTGTTTTTAAAGGGAATAATTCTAATGCATTTAGATTGTTACATTAGTTTAAGATTTAAGATCATTGTGGTCTCAAGTGTATCCTTATGTGAGATTTTACATTAAAAATACATTAACTTTCTTCACAAATTAGTAACGCAGCTTTTCTCCATTACTTAATATAATATGCTGTATACCCATAACTGAACTAAAAAGCATAAACAATCTTATAATTACCAGATACTGCTTTTAAAAAAAAAACAAAAAAAACCCCGCAACTATTTTGCACCTAAAAACACACCACCATGATAAGTAGTAGCAAGTAAAAGCAGAATAGACCAGAAATGTGGGAACTACTACCCAACAGCACCAACATTTCACAAAAGTACAGAAAACCGTATTTTTTTCATGCAATTTGTGCCTCTGTTCATGCTTGGAGTTTCTTTAGAAACTATATTTAATAAATCCCAAAGAATACAGTATAGAGCATGTCCCGGCTGTGAGTGGTGGTTGAAAAAATCATGGAGTTACAAAAGTGCCATGTACAGCTCCATAGCTGAATATCACATACTCAGATTTTAAGTAATGTGCCGGAAAAAGGTATTTAACTATTTTTTACCTGCCGGGCATGGAAAGATCCCACCCTCCCTGAACTCAAGAATTTGCAACCAAGTAAGTTAATAGAAAATTCATTTTCAGCAACGTAATGCTTTGTATTGGCTTTGTATTGTAAATCACCATAGTAACAGTAAAGCTGTGGTTGAAGTTGGCTGACCTCTCACAGCCACTACATTTGAAAAAATACTTATTTGGGGGTTGGGAGGGGGGGAGTTGGGTTAAGGGCTCCTGTGGGAAAGAAAAAAGAAAAAGAAGAGTAATGGCAAAAGCTAATGAATGAATAATTGGAGGATATTGCATGAAAAACTTTTTTTTTAGCCCTCCTCAAAAGGCTTAGAATCCTGCAGAGGACTGAAACCAAAATACCCCTGCTACCTCCCTTCTTCAGAACCCACCAATGCAACACTTGTTTTAATAATCTACATTTTTTTCCATATGCACTCGTCTCCTGCCCCAGCCCCACTCAGACCAGCTGAAGATGGCACCAGCTTTATGAAAGCTGCAGTTACATACAATGACGGGACTGCAGCATTTGTCCCCTGCCAAAGAAGAATTAATCTTAGCAAAAACTGGTGAAGCACGAATGACTTTAATCCTCTAGTTTAAAACACCTGTCATGCTGGGCCCCCTTACTTAATAGTTAAGTGGGTACAACCCGCTTTCCTTGAAGAATGTAGAACGGTGTGAATCAGACACATCTTTACATCACTGGAACGAACGTGACAATAATTTGGGGGATATCTTTAAAATCCAAAAAAAGCGTGAGCTTTGTTGGTTTTGGTTTGGGGATGGTTTTTTTTTTGTTGTTTCTAAATAAGCTCTCACATGACACCTGGGCCCAAACTGAACAAGGTATGTACTACTAAGGGCAAAATCACTTTGTAGGGTCTTGAAGTTATCCCACAACAGCAATAGAAACTAAGGAAACTCGTATTTTGGCTTTTCGAAGAGAAATCCAAACACACCGAGCGACAGGAACATACTGCGTCTCGTGTCCCAAACTCAACCTTCCTCTAGCAGGTGGAGAAGCATCAGCCCAGCTATTTGTGCACAGATTTTACATGTCTTACAAAGAGTTGCTACAGGTGAAAGTCCAGCTCAGTTGTCTAAGCAGCACCTGTAATGAGTTTGCATTTTTTTTTACATAAAGTTTACCTTAAGACAGTTATTTCCTTATTTTGTAATGGTTTATTACAGGATAAAATCAAGAACTTCACTAATTTATTTCGACTCATGTATTCATAAGCCTACATTACATACACCTTCCCTGACTTACTATATTTGGAGGCCTAGGGCAAGGAACCACCGAAGGAAAATTCAGCTCACGTATGATCTGAATTGCCCTCTGCAGATACCTGTCTCCATCACACCGTGAGTTAAATGGAAGAAATACAGGCTGTAGCTTTAACGTCTGTCATCTTAAATCACAGAATCAAAGAATGGTTTGGGTTGGAAGTGACGTTGAAGATCATCTAGTTCCAACCCCCCTGCCATGGGCAGGGACACCTTCCACTAGACCAGGTTGCTCAAAGCCCCATCCAACCTGGTCTTGAACGCTTCCAGGGATGGGGCATCCACAGCCTCTCTGGGAAACCTGTTCCAGTGGCTCACCACCCTCACAGTGAAGAATGTTGTGCATGTCTGGGAACAGAACCAAGAACTGGTGAATAATGTCTCAATAGGAAAGAAATTAAAGATGCAGTAGTTGATACAGCTTGGTTCTGAGGAGTTTTCCAAAGTGTAGTATTTCTTTGGTTTAGTATTTTTTCTTTAAAGAACACATTTAAGCCCAGTTGCACAGGAAACTAAAATATGGATCAATCAGAAGATGCCTATTAAAACAATCCATGTTTGGTTTATGTGGGAAAGATAAGTAGCATTTTAAAATACAACCTTAAACTCTTTTACCTGAGCTCTCAGTACTACACAGCATTTTTATATTTGCAGTATTTTCTTTGTACCAACACGCACACACTGGAACAGTGGTTAATCTGTGTTAGCTGCTGCACTAAATAGTTGTCTCATAGGAATGGGAGTGGAAAGAGCAATTAATGGGAGCAGCTGCATCTTCCCCAAAAGACAGCAAAGTTGCCTGCAGCCTTTCCTTGAGCGCTCTACTGCTCTCCAGTCCTTCAACTCTACAATCACTCATGGAATACTTCCGATTGGAAACAAGATGTTTGCCAGAAAGTGATACCACTCCCCCNCCTGAAATGCACTCGGTGCCTTCCAAATTGGGAAATGCATTATCTATTGCACAGTCTGTCTTCTTTTCTTTGGTCCTGCCTTTGCCTATTTATGAGCATTCCTTCCTGTTTTCCTTGGTTTTCCTTTCTTTCTCCTTTTCTCCAGGTTTATATTTACTGGTTTCCTGTTACTGTTTGTTACGTTCCGTAATTTCAAAAAGAAGTGGAAATTATGAGAATTGCCTACTGTCACCACGCTCAGACCTTACACTTTTTTGTTGTTGTTTTGTTTTACACTAGGGGGAAAGAGAACACGTTCTATGCCTTTGTTTTTTTCTCCCCCCAACCCCCAAAAGTGAATCGGTTGGATTGCTAGTTTAACAGTCAACAAAAAAACAGATCAACATTATGACTGGTATGCTGTTGGTAATTTCAGAAGGGGATGGCGAATGGTTACCTGTTCTAGCATCAAGTAGACCAGAGAAACCCCCCTACCAAAGCCACCTAATAATTTTTAGTTATGAATGATTTTGGCAAGGAAACCTATTCTGGCTTCTATGCGTATTATACACCTAAAATTATTATCTTTTTTTCTGAAATGAGATATGCAGAGTTTAGGTCTGAAGTCAAAGGTAATTGAAGAGCAGAAGCTGGAGACAACCAAAGAAACGGGCTTGGTCTAACCACACCACAGTGATCGGTATAAAGAATGCACAGCACGCTTTGGCAAGCTCAACTATTCACATGAGCAAAAATTGAATGGTGCTGTAAACTTTAGTAAAACAAAGCAGATCGCAAGGAAGCATAACAAAACCAGGAGAACAAGAGTATGCAAATGCAATACAGCTGGTGATGTTAAAATCACTGATGTGGCAATTTATTTTGTGACTTGCAATCTTACTTCCCTTTCTGTAGAGTCTACAGGATGATTCACTTTGTCCAAAACACTGACATTTATCTATAGCTTATGCTATTAGAATTAAAAAACCCAAAACTTTAAGGCTTGTCACATCTGTGGCACTGATAATGAAACAGGGAAACACGTCACCTTGCCCATGTAAGAACTGTATTTGAAACCAAGACCCTTCGCTTGTCACGCTACTACACCATGCACAGCAAGTCCAGTAAGGGACTCCAATGCACAGGCCTAGAGTGAAATCCATGTGCAAGTGCAGACTTGAGCACTGCTGGGTGCAGTCCAGAAAGCAGGTGAGGTGCTGCATGGGCAGACGCTCAGGGCTTGTTGAAAGAAGGGCACTGTTTGCCTTGGCAAACCTGGAAGTCAAATAGCGAGGTTTAGGCAGCAGCTGAGAGAAGTGGATCACAGTTTTAAACTAAGCCACTCCTGAATGCTGCCAAAGTCCTGCTCTTGGTATTGAAGTCCTTTATTTTGATCTAGTTTCTAGATCCAGGAGATAACGTGTCTGCTTCTTGATGGTACAATTGCAGGTCAGCATTAACCCGACTCGTACGAAGTTCAGACTTACTCTGAAATGAACCTTGCTAATACTGAAACCCTGACATTGAGCGAAGTCAGAAGTTACTCTGAATGTGTGCTTTCCTTCCGCTGTCAACAACTGATAAAGTAGCCTTAATTTCCTGAAATGCTTTTAGTTTTACACCATCTCTTGCCTTCCCTATCAAAATCAAAAAATCATATACGATGACTGCCTCCTTAAGAATAAAAAAAATATTATTTCAAGTCTAAATGATTCAATACATTTGGCTAATTTGTTCTCCCAGACCCAATCTCAACTATGTTCCTCAGCTCCCAGGAGCTGAATTTTTCTTCTCTCATTCTCTTTTTTCTAAGCACACTTAAATAGCTTTCAAGGGCACATTTACTTTAAGTGAAGTGTCATTTTGCTTTTATTGAATCAGTTCTCTAGTTTATTTATTACAAAAAATATTGCTGACTTTAAAGATCCCAAAGATGTATGTTTGCTGTAGCCAGAAAAAGAGTTAGACAGACAATTAAGCTAGAGAATGAAATCATCCACTATGAGTGACTAAATTGCACAAAAAACTTTTGCCTCCCCTTCCTTGGTGCTGTACAATCACAGAAAAGGCTTTCTCCAGCTTCACGCAGAGCCCTCCTGCCCACATTTCTTCTCTCTGATGCTTCCAAACAAAAGGCTGTCACTAGTCCCTCCACATTCCAGCTTCTCCCCTGACCTATCCTACAGGGTTATTTCATCCTCTGACTTTCCTGCTGAGCAACCAGTCACGAGCTCCCACTGCCTACTGAAACAGGCAGCCTGTTCCTATATACACCTGCTTCAAGCACGCGTGGCAACAACTAGCAAGTTACTAGAGTAGCATTTAATGTAAACAGCAAATGAGGCACAGTAACAAGCACCATCACAGACAAAAAGACAAAAAAACCCACAAAGCTGCCATCTTTAACCATGCTTACAGCCAGCTAGCTGTTCTCTTCAGTAGAGAATCGCAGCTTGTCCTACAAAATATGCTCCAAATTGCCCTCCGGAAGAAAGGTGCAGCTGAGGCTCTACTCGCTCCTCAACATTCATGACTACTGTTCCCAGCTGACTGACCCCATTTTACCTGGCAAACCACTGAGCAGTTTGCCAGGGAAAATACTAGCTACTGATACTGGCTGCAATAGGAGGAACAAGGCTGGTAGTTTTGCTTTTAAAGAGCTCCTCAGCTTCCAGCTCCCATCCCAGCCCTTTACAGTAGCAGTGAGGTTTGGAAGAAAGTGAAGAAGCAGGGAGATCTGGAGGCTCAGACTTCCGCACTGGAGCTATCAGCCTGGCACCGCCGAGGGCAGCCCTGCTGCAACTGGCCCGTCAGTTTCTCGCTGGTATTTCACCTCTGGCGTGGCATTTGAGATTCCTCAGGGCAAAAGCACCAATGGACAAATTAGCAGTGGAGAGGCACAGCATTAATGAAGGGGGGGGGAGGAGGAGAAGAGGACATGACCAGTGACAGGGATCCAAGGAACAAACCCCTTGACAGTTCACGTACCTCTTTCACTGGGTGAAGGCCTACAGAAGATCATGAGGCTGGGAGACACCGAGCCTAGGATTTTGAGGGGAAAACTCAGAGAGGCAGAAAAATTGGGACTTTGATCTGGCAGTCTGAGTAGGACAGACTACGAGGGAGCTCTTAACAGCCATCCAACTGATGAACTCATGAACTGATGAAAGGCAACTTTAAAATAGAGGCAGGACAAATCTTACTTCAAGTCAAGAAGTCCTGCACAGATGTGTTTAATAAGGGATAGAATCACAGCTATGGAATAGCACACTGCAACTGACTTCTCTGGCATAGGTAAGATTTAAATGCAAGATAGTAATTTTCATATAAAACAGGCAGGCAACAAGGTTATGAGACAGATCAGGTCTAATCTCAATTCTCATATGCAATTCCTCTAAAGTCAAAAATGTTACCAGCAAGATCTCCCTGTACACTCATGACCAAATCTACAGAGTTTTTGCTCCTGTAGAAGAGCAGCTGCATGGCTGGCAAGACTTTGCTAAGAACCATCAAGCTGAGAAACCTGATAATTGTTTAGTTCATCAACTTATTTAAAATAGTTACAGCTTGATATATAAAATATATTACGTAAGACTGTCAGGTAACTATCTTTGTACAGCACATAACAAGCATTTGTGGACCTAGGAGAGCATGGAAGTCTGGCTCATTAACTTTTCTTCCCCTTCTCTTCTATATGCAAGCCCTCCCATTCCCTCTATAACCACCATGCACACAAGATGCTTACAAAAAGAGATGAGGTTTATTTTGTTTTTACTTTTGTCTGGCATAAGAGAATGCAAGAGGTGAATAATATCAAAGCCTACTGACTGACCTAAACAAATGCCATTGTTAAAGCAATGCCGGCTTACACAGAGAAAAAGAGCACATGATGTTCACAGCAGAATGTCATTATGAGAGTAGTTCTGATAATCAGTGACTTCTATTCCCATATATGTTGCCTGAAAATTAACTGCACTGATTAAAAAACAGGTTCAGTCTATAATTCATCTCTATGACATGATCTAGACAAACAACTGATTAAATCTTCATCACTTGCATCCAAAACACAGCTTTGTTCAGGTTTTCATTATCACCGACATGTTTTTTCAACTTAGCCTCTCAGTTATGTTGCAGGATAGAATAAAATGCACTTATGCTAGAGGTGACAGCAGGTCCATTTAAAGAAGCATATAATTGGATATTTTTTACAACTGGGAGAGAAGTCTGAGCAGAAACCTCTCCCAGCTAGTCCTAACTCTGTTAAAAAGTTCAAATGTACAAAATATAATGTTTGGAAAGTTTATATTTTCTCTGAGTCCCCCCATGATGCTGAGAAAATAAAATAAATTCATATTGCTATGAAATTCTGTTTTTGCAACTGGTGACATCCCAAGCTTTATCAATTATGAAGACTATAAAATTCCCACCCTATTCCACATTTCAAGCATAGAGGCTAACAGCCCCATCAAGTAACACAGCAATAATCTCTCTTCCACTGAGAATACTTTTATTCACAAGGCAAAAATTGGAGTTAGACTTTTAGGTTGTGGGCAAGGCACTCGCAAAGTGAGCAAATCTCTTTTTGCTCACAGAACTAATTTAATGTTTAAGTGCAACAAAAACACTAAATTAGCCATGAAGATCATGCGTATCCAATGGCTTTCACCAGACATGACTGTGACCCAGGCCTCTAAATACAGAAATATTTAAGTCCTAAGGAATCAGCTCCTATTTTCTGCTTCACCAGATGATATTTCCTTTCGACCATTCATAGAAATATAATTTCCATTATAATAATTAAACATCTATTAAAATACTATATATTTAAGAGTTAATATATGGTTTTTTTCAATAATAAAATATGGAGTATTCTTCTTTTCGATGATATTCAGACCCCAAAACTTAAAAGGAGAAACATTCATGCTGAAAATAGATCAATGTACAGCACTAGGTCAGAAATAACATCTCTCCATTAAAACCCGAGGATCTTACTGTGAAAACTGTACATTGATTAACAATTCACTTTTTCCTTTTATCCGTGTATTTCATTTTCAACATCTGGCAGTGAGTGAAATACAAACCCGGATTATCCGATACTGAAGCAAATCTAATGGCCTCAGCGTATTTGTGACAGTCCATCCTTCTGACAGACTCTAGATACTCATCTTTCAGAGACAGATTGCTCTGTGTCTTGGATCAGCACCATTTCTTACACATGCAGGGCACAGTAGAATGTCACATTGCAATCCTGGGTATTTCATGCCTGGTACTTCATGCAGTGTCTTCTTTGCAAGTCTCCACGTCTCTCTCAATGAGGCATATGCACACATTTCCAAACAAATAAGCTGTGTTATCAAAAACATATTAAATATGAGATAGAAAAGACTACAGTATTGTTAAAAGAAATGGCTAATACAGTCAAAAGAAAAATTTCAGTTAAAAGTATGATGCTCTGCATACAGATGTAAACATATTTTAATTTATTAAATCTTAACTGTTCATATTAACATCTGGCTATTTATTTTGTTGCAAATATCCATTTCTTTATATACAAACAGAAAAGCAAGCACACAGATAAAAAGATGAAGACTCTGAACTTGAGCTTTTTACTGTCATGGACTGTCCATGTCCACTGCTGTGTACTTTTTGACAATAATGGAAAGGATACATACCTGCAGTCATCCCCTCCAGCACTGACCACGTATCTATCTCCACTTGTAAATCGAATATTAGTTAAGTGGGCAGAGTGACCTAAAAATCGTTTGTGTTTTGCCTGGGGGGTGGGGGGGGGAACA
>VYZV01045502.1:21204-32209 GCA_013401275.1 Pandion haliaetus
CAAATTGCTATTTTGAAGTAATAGTGCAGTATTCCAGGTAATTTGCATAGTGCAGTGAAGAACTACTGAGGCAACTAGAGATATATCAAAGGAAACTAGAGACACACAGCAAATAGAAAGGCACACATTAGAGAGGTCAGTTTTTGTTGGATGTCCTCACTGGTCAAACAGCTCACGTTCTACTGAGGGAATCTGCTATGTACTGTCTTTTGCTGTACTGTACTTACCTGATCTGTTGCCAGAGCAGATGGGTGTGTTAAAAGAAAGTATCTGACTGAAGGGATGAAATACACTTTTAAACAGTAGGTGCTTCTCCTGGAAGTTACAAGTCTTTTAACAGGTGTAAATGTGTGAATCATTTACCTTGTCCAAGTAGCCCATGTTATTCTGTCAATCACAGCCTGGTCCACAAGCTGTTTTCCTGAAGGCACTTCATAAACTTGCCTTTTGTAAGACCCAGTAGAGACCTTTGAGATGACCACAAGAATTTAGAATACATGAACTTGTTTGAAAAGATGAAAATACAATTCTAAAGGGCTCTGAAAAGCATTGTCTTGATACTTATCTTTTACTCTATAAGTAACTTAGCTATTAATAAAACTTGCTCAATGAGTTGAAGATTCTCAAAAATCTATACAAGCATAAAGCAACAATGAGAAAGCGTAAGAAATCTTAAATTTTAAAATGTTACAATTGTTTATTAATCAGACATCTCACATTCTACACATTAATTCTTTGTATATACTGTGTGTCTTAGTATATGTGTGTGTATAAATAAATAAGGCAAAATAAACTCTTATCTTTAAAAATGACACAAAGGTATTCCTCTCAGTCTGTAGATGTTGATTTGATAGTGGGAGAAGCTTATTCCTCCTCTCAGATGTGAACAAAATACAGAAAGCAAAGTATGCCTGCTTTATTTTGATTTTCAGAAATGCCTTGAGCCCTGTGGCTGGGAGTTGTAACACCATGATTTTGGTTCTGCTCCACAAACGCTAGCACTGAAACGGCATGTAATGCTACCATTCTAATCAGGGATATTGGGGCTTACAGAATGATAGAGACTGTACTCCTCCCTCTTTTAAGATAGCCCATCAGAATCACAGAGGTAAAAAGGCAGGGAGGCATATTAAAGTGATTTTGAAATTTGTTTCTCTTTTCTATGGTTACTTCTTGTATTTATCATTCAGGGTAACTATTTTCATCACCCACTTATCACTACAACCAAGTAACAGTCTAGTGACAGTAATCTACTACTCCAGCATTTCATTACAAAACTTAGCAGTTGTCAAAGCAGAATACTCGTAGAGTATCTGTGATGAGTATGTTTTTCATTCAGTATCTTGAACAATTAATGACTGATACCTGGAGATAAGAGCTATCTGCAGAGAAGTCCATCTGGATCACAAAACTTGGGATATCTTTGCAATAGCTGACTCGATTTAATGTGGGACCCAAAGTCAGATCATAAAAATCCACTGCATTCTCACTGGAACCGACTGCTAAATAACGAGAATCTGGGCTAAACCTGAACAGATAAAAAGGTTTTATGAACACAGGTTGGCACTAACAACAGATTATAGTATTTGTGAAGCAAGGGTAAATTTGCATTTCAAGTATCTGCTATCCAGAACTGAAGAGGGAGGCAGAGTATTTCATCTGCTAAGTAAAATAACTTTTGAAACAAAATTTTCAGCGAATGTGTATGTAGAAGGTGGCAATAATTTTGGTCCAGCTGTCACATGTAAGTGAACTGGGAACATCTCTGGAATAACTCTGTTCATTATCTGATCTCATTACCATCTTAACGGTCTAACAACTTTGTGACATGCCCCTGATGACTTTAACACTATACTTACAAGGCTACCAACTAGAAAAATGAAATGCTGTAAATAAAGAAAAGCCCGACTTCTACATGAAATGTACTGAATAAAAAGACGTGAAATCAAACCTTTCATCTGCCCAATGTATCTTTGCACAGTGGTTTCTTTCCTCCAGTTTTCCTTTCTAGTCTTGAAACACAGTAGCTTCCTGAGCTGAACAAATTCCTCAGGGCCCCTTTTGTAACTAGGGAAGTTTCTTCATTTCTATTGTCTCTGAGATACCTTCGGACAGCTTTCTGATTCCAGCAACCCCCTAATCCCTAGCAGGGTTCTCCTGGCTTCCTGCAGCAAGGTCCCTGTTTGCTCATATTTTTCCCACTCATCCTACTTTGCTCTCCAGAAGCTTCCCTTAGCTGATCACAATCAATTTATCACTGAAGGAACAGTCTTGTCCTCCACTCAGGGAACAGAAGCAAAATTTTACTTCTGCTAACTCCTTTCAACAAAACACAACAAACAGCAAACTGACAGGCAGGCACTTCCATTGTCTCTCACAATCCAGTCTTCATCTGTAAACTTCTGATCTCATTTTACCTCCTACACATCATCTCACCCTGCTCCTTTTCACACCCTCTCAGCTGCCCCCTGATTAGGATGGTCTCTTCCTATTGTCTACTTACTTCCCCATTCACCCTTCATTTTAACTAATCCTTGGCAGTATCATCTGAAACTTGGCCTATGGTACTGCGTGGTTTTTGACTGATTGCTATCTCTTATATTCATGTACCTCCTCCTTCCTTTTTATTCTTGGTATAAGAGTAATCACCCAAGCTCCACAATTTACTCACTGATTCCAGCTCTCTGAGATATCATTGCAATGCTCCTCAGAACATAAAACTGTATTTTTAAAAATCAAAATAATACAGGCTTCTAGAATACTACAGTAGACAAAGGCATTGTATTTTCTGACCTGATATCTTGAATCGCTGATCTTCTGTCCCTTTTTTTCCCCCAAATTTTTAGAGAGGTCACAAGCAAGATAATAAATTCTCCATTCTTCATGCCAATAGCTACCATATCACCTTCTGGGCTGTAACAAACAGTACGAGCTGCATGTCCTAAGCTGACTTTGTTCAGCATCTTCTGTGAAGAAATAAAAACCCGCAAGAGTAAATGTTTCTATTTGTTCGTATTTCAAAAGTTCCTTATGCTAACAGTTTGCCACTATCAGATATTCTCAGAATACATTAAAAAACAAGTTTAAAGTCCTCACCACCACCACAAGCCTAGGATTTGGGGTTTTTTTTCCCCCTAAACAACAACTATTCTCCAAAACCTACCTTTTCAGCAATATCCCAGAGTCTTACTGTGCCATCTTCTGCAGCAGAAAGGAAAAAATCTCTAGAAGGATGTGTTGCTAGGCCCCAGATTGGCCCATCCATATGACCATTAATTAGAAGGTTACATGCAGCATTTTTCTCTCCAACTTCAATTATTTCAGCATTTCTTGTCCCAACGAGAATCTTCCCCTTGAACAACAGTAAAAGAATTATCTCTGATATAATACATAAACTACTTATGATGAACAGTAATAAAGATATCAATACAAAGCTATAGTTCTGTCAAGAAGGTTTGCTGAAATCGAGCAATCAAATAATCAAAATTAATTTATTTTTTAAACTCCTCTATGATTTATTAAAGTACAAAGCTGTATATAAATCATAATGCTAGTTGAGTTATTGCTTGTAAGTCAGATATTTGAAGTGTGAAAAGAAATCCTTAGTTAGTCTTTAATAAGTAGATTTTTTTTTCTGCTGTAAAATCAGTTGTAGACACGTTCTAGCTCAACCTTTAATTTCAAATACTAATTATAAGAGAAAGAGGGAGCAATTTATCATATTTTTAATGTTATAGATCAATCCACTAATTACAAGCTTTATTTTAAAGACAAGATGCTTTCTTTACCTTGCCTCTACAAACTGAGCGAACACAGTCGGTCATTTGTCCTGTCTCTAGTCTGAAGGCACGACATCGTTTCAGCTCTTGATCCCATAGCTTAACTGCTCCTCCTTCCTTTGAACTATGAAGAAATCAGGAACAACCATGAGTATAGTGGCTGGCATGAAGACAATTAATGTATGAAAGAACTATATTATTTTATGTAACGTATTGTAAATGATGCTTTTTCACATGTTCTAAATCATTAAAGATTCCATTTGTTTTTACTGAACAGGTGATGTTAATATGCTGAGTCTCCTAGGTAAGCAAGAAATACTGATTCAAAGTCCTCATTGTACTACTTTACAGAACAAGTTGAAAGACGGTCGCTGCTAAGCTTAGTCTGAATTAGTAGCTCTCAGAATCTGTCTAGTCAAAGGAACAGTTAAGTGTGTGAACAAACATTATTAAGACAGGCAGAGATTATAAAAATATAGTTGATGGAAACAGGAAAGTTATGTATTTTACTACTGTGAAATAAATGACAAGGTTTTAACTTCTGTGAAAATTTCACTAATTTCACTGCTGTGAAATAAATGACAAAATACAGGAGAAAAATCACACAATGTTAATTGCACAAGATACCCAACTAATAAGTATTAACCATGAAAGCACTAAGTATTTCCCACTCACATTTAAAAGAACTGGTATTTCGGTAAAGAACACATTGAAATAAAAAAAAGTTTCTAAAAAGGAGATAATGTTTAATGAAACAGTTATAAATCTGGCATTTCCAATTGAGCTGGGACATGTTTTATATGTCTTCAAAGAGAAAAGAATCTCCCCCAAAAGAAAATAAAATACAATGTTCCGCAATACTGAGCTGCCAAAGTTACAACTTTGATTACTGAACGAACCCTGACAAAGAACCCCAGAAAGTTTAATCACAATTACTGGTTTTGTACTATTATTACTAAAAGAACTGTAATGAATTACAAATTGCTAGTCCTTGCAATGCAATATCCTTTGCTTCCCAATAGCACTGTTTTGAGATATGATTGGTCATCATACTCAGAAAAAAGATTTTATCAAAAGAGACTGGTGAACTGCCATTAAGAATGCCAAGGCGGAAGCAAACATGCAATTTTCCTAAATGTAGAATTTGTTTTGTATACTTTCAATACTCCATTTTCCCACAGGAGATGAATTATTGTTTCTTTCTGTTATTCATTACTATTTCTTTCACATCAAATACTAATTATTAAGAAGCTCTGAAGCTAAGTGGTAGAAAGAACATTCTCCAAATAAAATCACATTGATATTTTATAAATACTGGAAGAAAATATTTCAAGCACAGGAAGAAGTAAGTTTTCAGCTGGGTCTGAATACAAACCAGGATCTTTAAGGACTATTTGTATTGGGTTTCTGTGGCAAGGTTTTGGTAGCAGGGAGGGGGGCTACAGGGGTGGCTTCTGATGAGAAGCTGCTAGAAGCTTCCCCCATGTCCCACAGAGCCAATGCCAGCCAGCTCCAAGACAGACCCACCACTGGCCAAGGCTGAGCCCATCAGCAACAGTGGTAGTGCCTCTGGGATAACATATTTAAGAAGGGAAAAAAAAAAGTTGTGGGGCACAGTAACGGCAGCCAGAGAGAGGAGTGAGAACATGTGGGAGAAACAACCCTGCAGACCCCAAAGTCAGTGAAGAAGGAGGGGGAGTACATGTTCCAGGCACCGGAGCAGAGATTCCCCTGCAGCCTATGGTGAAGACCATGGTGAGGCAGGCTGTCCCCCTGCAGTGCATGGAGGTCCACAGTGGAGCAGATATCCACATGCAGCCCATGGAGGACCCCATGCTGGAGAAGGCTCCTGGCAGGACCTGTGGATCTGTGGAGAGAGGAGCCCATACTGGAGCAGGTTTGCTAGCAGGACTTGTGACCCCACAGGGGACCCACGCTGGAGCAGTTTGCTCCTGAAAGACTGCATGCCACGGAAGAGACCCATGCTGGAGCAGTTCGTGAAGAACTCCAGCCCATGGGAAGGACTCATGTTGGAGAAGTTTGTGGAGGACTGTCTCCCATGGGAGGGACCCCACACTGGACCACGGGAAGAGTGTGAGGAGTCCTGCCCCTGAGGAGGATGAAGTGGCAGAAACAACGTGTGATGAACTGATCGTAACCCCCATTCCCCGTCCCCCTGTGCCACTTGTCGGGGGGGCTAGGTAGAGAATCTGGGAGTGAAGCTGTGCCCAGGAAGAAGGGAGGGGTGGAGGAAAGGTGTTTTGAGATTTGGTTTTATTTCTCATTCCCCTACTCTGGCTGATTGGCAATAAAGTTAATTTTCCCCAAGTCCAGCCTGTTTTGCCCATGATGGTAATTGGTGAATGATCTCCCCCTGTCCTCATCTTGACCTGGGAGCCCTTTGTTATTTTTTTCTCTCTCCTGTGAGCTGAGGTGGGGGGAGTGACAGAATGGCTTTGGTGGGCACCTGGCACCCAGCCAGGGTCAACCCACCACACTATTTAAGGAAAAGGTAGTAAGTGGCCTGTGTCCTGCAAAATGGGGCACTACCATGCCACCAGATGGACTGTGTTACAGCTGAAGCACTTTTTTTTCTTTTATCATTAACAAGGTGCTAAGAAAAAATGAAAATACTTGAAGAGATATTTTGCTTACAACTGCAGAAACAAAGGATGTTGCTGCACCTTAGATTTGAGAGAAGACAGTTTGCGCCTCTGCCATCATAACTAAACAGTTCCTTCCTTTAAACGAAGCTGTGCATTATGCTGTTTAATATTTATCATTCATTTATTTAATCACAACTGTGCAAATTACTTGGATTAACAACCTTAGTTCAACTTCAGAAAAAGAAGTAACCCACCAAGGACTAGATATTTTTTTAATGCTTAAAGCTGTATTTCAAACTAAATGTTTTTGTCTTCTCTCAAAAATAATACTGTTGTGATAAGTACCATTGAACCATTTAATAACATAAGGTGATTTCAAGGCTACTTTTGATTATAATAGTTCAGCCTTCTCAGCTTAAGGAGGGAGAACAGTATCATCTCTTTGATAATTGTGTATTTGTACTTGGAGAAACATTACCTGACTGATGTAATGCAGTATAAATGATAATACAATATAATTGATAATCCATTCACATAATTTATTTTACACTTGCCTATTGTTTTTAACCAAAATCATGTAAAGTCATTATAAAATGCCTGAAGAAGCTTGCATGTGTGCTTTAGAAGGATGACTGTTATCTAGAAGTTAAATTGTGAAGAACTACTTGTACAGCATTTAGATTCTGATTCATTCCCCTTGACTTTAGGTACCTAAGCACAGTACCCAGGTCAGGATCCTAGCAACTCTAGGCTTTCTCTTACGATCAATGGAAAAAAATAGGTACTTGAAAGCTCACAGGGGCTTACCTGCACTTTGGAGGTGGTGGCTACTTTTTTCCTACCACCTATTCAGGGATCTGAAAGTGACTACTCTTCTAGCTTTGATGTCTCAACTGCCTAGTGTTAGATGGGATGAATCCAAACCATTTTTAAAGAATACATGTGCATGCAGAAAAAAAAGAAAAAAAAGACAACTCACGGCCTTTCTTTGCCTCCTGTAACGATCAAACCATCTCTTAATGTGGTATACATTGTGAAAACAGGTCCATTGTGAGCTTTGGCTACAATTCGTATCAACACGTGATCTTTCCAAACACAAACATCTCCACTGATAGTACCTGTAAATGTCAAGTTATTCTGAAAGGGGAAAAATATACTCATCATCTGATTCTGAGAAGGCAGGAAGAAAAACATTCAGAAATAAAGATCATCGCTATTTGCATTTAGGCTAGATAGCTTTTATTTGCTGCTGTAGAAGAGCAAATTGTGGAAGGTGTATTAAGAACCTGTAGGGACAAAACAATGAACTACTATATTCTTTCTTGAAGTCTGTAACATGCTTTCTTGCAGCTAACAGGCTCTGCACTGGAAGATGAAATGCAAAGACTTAAGCTTCAGCTATAGGGTTATCTATGTATTCAGCCTATCAGGTGTGCAAACTGTGGTAAAGTAGAAAACCAAGAACAGTTTTGACATGTCACACAAACAGGCAATTTGCACGCCCTTGCTATATACATTATGCTTGCAGTAATTTTTGTTGCTAGGTGAAGGTACTCACTGGATTACAGTAACCATTAGTTTATGAAGAAAACAGTTTGACTTAACTCAGAACTAAAAGCTGCCTGTTCTTCTTTACTTCGGCTTCCTGTTTTTGAAAGGCAATAAAAATACATGTAATTACCTCTGAAATTTAAGGGCAATTTATTAGGATACACTTAAAACCATCAAAAACTAGTTATTGAGCAAAACTGTTTTAGCAACTTACATGAAGAATCCTCAATTTCAGAATCATGTGTAGTATTTTAAGAGTACCAGTATGCATGTATAGATTTGGCAAGAATATCTTCCTTGACTGAGGTGGGTTGACGTTCTATATCTTTTTTTAAGGTGTGTGTGAGGGGGTGCCCTAATAAATCAGCAAATAAGAGGACTGGAAATGAACTTGGGAGCAGATCCTCTGATCATCCTCACAGCATAACTGTTGGGCTGTTTCCAACTCCTGTTTAGGAGCACCTGAACTAGCTCCTTCTGAGACAAAATCAAGGAAGAAAAGCACTCCCAGAACTGCTCCCTACAGGAAGTATGGAGAACACACCAGGTTTGGCTTTCTTGAGTTTGCACAGCTTTCTACAAAACCCCTGCAAGCTCTGCATCCTCATAACCTCACACCATACTCCAGGACATTCAGTATACAGCCTGATTTTCACGCTAAGAATCTGCCCCTCCTTAAGAAAATTCACAGAGGTCTCCCAGACCCCAGACTAATACCTGGGCTGTGCATCTCTAACAGTTATCATTTGGAAGATACCTTGTTGCTTCGTAGGACTCTCTCTTAAATCAGAGGTACCTGAGAGAGAGACCACTCTAAAAAAGAGATAGTCTCATGGAAAATGAAATTACAGGCCAGTTACAGTTTCAAAAATCAAAATCAACAGTACAAATTCAGTCTGGACCCAACAGGTAGATCAGCAAGCAGGACTGTAACACACACAATAAAAGAGAAGCACCACTTCACAAAAAGAAATATATGGCTATCTGCCCAGCTGAAGAGATGAGTGCTGCTCATACAGAGGAAGTCCTGAAATGGCAAAGCTGTGGAACTTAGCAACAAGGCCTGCATCTGTCAAAAAAAACCCCAAAGCAAAACAAAACCCTACTGCAGTCATCTAACGCTCATAGATGTTTAAAAATGCCCCAGGGCAATGCTGCTCTCAAATCACCCATGGGTAGTAATCCATACGAATTATATAACACAATCATCCCAGGTGGGCAAAAAATTCACCTCATTTCTACTGTTTGGTTCCCGCAGGCAAGCTAGCTTTGTTTTACCTGGATTAAATACCAAGCAGCGTATTATCAGTCCAAAGCACCTATGTTTGTTTCTTTTGAAAACATACAAAACCATAATCTTTTTTCTTTCCTATTCTAAAGAAAGCTGGTATTAGTTTTAACTAGCAGGCGAGTATTAGAAACACTAAACTGAGTTTAATAAAACAACTGACATACTCATTAGCAGGTTAGAAAAGTCTCATGGAACTGAATATAGGCAGAGCAGTAAACAAATTTTTGTTTGTATGCATTTGAAAATAGTTTGTTAAGGTACATACCGCTCCAAAAGCTACAGATAGCATTGTTTGCATTCGGGCATCTTCTATGGAGCTCAGCAGCCCTTTTTTACTGAGAAGAGCTCTTCCAGCCAGAGTCCAGAACCTCACGTGTTTTACTCCCACAGAGACAAACTGGGTGTCTGAATCTGGTCTGAATTCTGCTACAAATATACGCTGGTTATGACCAGCTCGGCTGGCAATTTTGGCACCTGGCAGAAAGAAAATGGACATTTTGAATTCGCTGAGAAAAACAAACATTTATGGTTAAAAAAAAAAAAAAAAAAAACTTTTAGGGTAAAAAAAAAAAAAAAAAAATTAAAATTATGGAGAATGATGAGTTATCCAAGACCACACAGATTGGGAAGAAAAGCACAAACTGCTCCTAAATTAAAACTACATTAAGAAGCAAATAAAAAAAAATCATTTAGTAAGACCCGGTAGCAAAGTGTAGCACCTGATGACGGTGTCATCTACTTAAAATTTTCAATTTCCTCAGGAGTATAAAAAAGTTCGGAGTTCAGATTCAAGTAAGTTTCCATCTCCTCTTAAATTCCTACAACTCCTCTGAAAATCCCAAACTTTGGACAAACTACAAGAGACTAATGAATGACTTCACTGCAAATTTTGTCCAAAGTTAGAAAACCTTCTTCTTTCTGCAGAAAATGCAGAAACTGACTTTGTTACATATGGTCTTAGATTCAAAGGTAATGCTTTTCCAGTCTCTTCAGAGGTGTTAAAATCAGACATTTCGACCCATATGAAGATTCCTCGATCTGGATCCTTAGCTTCCATGTTGAATCTGTATCAACTCTTATGAACGACGAGCACAGGCACATTCTGACTGAAACGGCAGTGAATTGCTGCATAGGCTTTTACCACACATCCTTCATACTACCCAAGATTGTAGAAATACACATTTGACATTGCGTCCAGCTCCACAGGACCTAGCAAACAAGCTGTGAAGGATCACTTTTTATTAATTTGATAGCTCATCTTTAAACTTCCGAGAGATACTTGATCTACAGAAATCTCCAAAGAGAGGAAATAAACCCCTAAGACTAGAGAATCAGTTTCATAATCTGGGCATGGCTCTGCCAGACAGAAAGGAGATGAGGAAAGGATCTGACCAAATCGCTTTAGCCTAAATCCTGAACTCAGAGCAAAGCCAATCTCAAAACATGTAGTATAGCTTAAGACACCAATTACATAGCTGCATAGAGGAGCTGTACTGGCATCACATTTCTACAATTTGACATTTTGGGGGATAATTTTAGGCATACAACAACATAGTCAGTAATCAGACTTTAGAGAAGAATAAGAACAGAGAAGAATTGAAGATTTCTTCCGGGAGCATGTCGTGGTTTTGGTTTCAGCCCAGCCAGTAACAAAGCACCACGAAGCCTCTCGCTCACCCCCCCAACCCCGCCCCTGGCCACATAGGGATGAGGAGAAAAGACAAAGGCAGGCTCGTGGGTCGAGACAAGGACTGGGAGGGATCACTCCCCACTTATGG
>VYZV01045507.1:0-11564 GCA_013401275.1 Pandion haliaetus
GCCTCAGGGATGGTAGGGTGGGGGTCCACCACTCTATCTCTCTCTCACACTCCCTCATACTCCTCAACCTCTCCACTTCCTTCTTCAGCTCTGCCACCAGGCTGAGCAGATCATCCACCCGGTCACACCACACACAGGAGTTGGACCTGCTGCCCTCCAGTACCAGCGACAGGCTCCGGCACTCCCTGCAGCTGGAGGCCTGGACAGCTGCGTGTTTGCTTGGGAGCTCCATCTGCATCGCCTCATTTTTCCTAGCAATGCCTTTCACCTGAGTGGCAGCCATAGCTGGGTCTCCCGAGGGAATGGATGATGCCCTCCGCTTGAGTAGCCTTCTCGAGCCGGGAAGAGGGGCTGCACCCTCCCTGCGTGAGCTGCTGCGCAAGCTGCCATGCCCTTTCTGACACGCCACGCCATGCCACGCCACGACCTGTTTGCCGGCCCTGTTCACTGTGCTCCTCAGGGCTGTTGAAATCTCCCGTGGTTGCCTCTGGTAATGCCCACGCCACGTCAGCCTGTCTCGTGAGAGCTGCCGGCTCTGGACGGGTCTCTGCTCTTCCTCAGGGTTCCCGGCTCTGGGAACCTCCTGGGAACCTCCCCATCCACCTCAATCTAGCGCTTAGCCACCAAACTTACCGTCACCACTGCTGGCCTCGTCGCCGACTGAGTGTCAACGTACAACACACCAAGTATCACCGGTTGCATACAGCACTGCACAACCAGTGCAAAACTATGTGGAGGGTCCTTGAATCACTATGAAATAAGAGAGCAGAAGCAGCGAGAACAACCAACCTCACGTAGGTAGAAGCACAAACTGCAGTGCTAAAACCAGTCCTTGAAGGATTAATTGCAGCGTGCATACCTCAAACACAAACTTCAGAACAAACAGGCTGTGTGGGTCTAGTTGGTTTATGGGAAAAAATCCCTCTAAATCCATTGCCTATATATCACAGTAGAAATACTGACATATTGTCTGAAGGTAAAAGCAGCACAGGTTTTCCCTTTCAAAAGGAAATTGATTGAGCCATACAGGAAGGATGGATTTACTCATTTCCTTAACACAGAAAATAGGATCAGTAGTGTTAGCGTTTGAAATAAAAAGCACTTCTGTACATTTCCCTGGACTCCAGGGGTTGTGCTGAAGAACAACAGAAGATTTAATGGCAGGGGGAGGAAATGCCTGGTGTGAAAAAAATACAACTTGGAATTTCATTACTGTAAATGAAGAGAAGAAAATACGTAAAATCAGTGGCAGAAATCCTTGTTTTTCCCATGTATAGCCATAAAATACTATGACCGAAAAGCAACTTATGAATAGTGCATCCAGGATTTAGATGCAGGCTGAGGTGGCCCCAAAATCAGACGCCATATTCTACAGCTCTTGTGAAAGACCATTAGGATAAGACAAAATCCCACGCATAAACCACACCAAAATTTGGTAGGACCTTGAATATCTGAAAGTAAATAGTTTTAGTCCTGAATAGGATGGAAACCTAATTTTAGGGCATCTTTAGAGTAACACCACAGCATCTGTATTGGTCCAAGCAACTCAAATCTGGTCTGCTGAAGCTTTTAATTTTAGCCTTACTTTTCTTCTGATACAGAAATTTATTTTCAGGTGAAACTTGCCTTTAAATGTTCTTCATGCTTCTAGCAATTTGGAAGACGATTTTATAAAGTGTTAAAATGAAGCTGTGGCAGTTGACCTGTCTGTCAGCAGACATAAACCAAACCAAGTCATTAGATTAAACCAAAATCCTCCCCAGTGGCATCTTTAATTCCATTCAATTTTACTCTTGCTCTAAGGCTATTTGTGAGTGCTTTGACTGTATCACCACTTCTTTTTCTTTCGATGTTTGACAGTTCTTCCAGAGTTAGGTGAATTATTAAAGAGATAATAATTAAAAATATTTTCAGAATCACTAAAGAAGGTGGTGAATTTCTTTACTACTTGTCATGCTTTAACCCCAGCCAGCAGCTCAGCCCCACACAGCCGCTCGCTCACTCCTCCCCCAGTGGGATGGCGGAGAGAAGCGGAAGAGTAAAAGTGAGAAAACTCGTGGGCTGAGATAAAGAAGTTTAACAGGTAAAGCAAAAGCCACACGCAAGCAAAACGAAATGAGGAATTCCTTCCCCGCTTCCCATGGGCAGGCAGGTGTTCAGCCATCTCCAGGACAGCAGGGCTCCAGCACGCCTAACGGTGACTTGGGAAGACAAACGCCATCGCTCTGAACATCCCCCCCTTCCTTCTTCTTCCCCCAGCTTTATATGCTGAGCGTGATGTCATATGGTCTGGAATATCCCTTGGGTCAGTTGGGGTCAGCTGTCCCAGCTGTGTCCCCTCCCAACTCCTTGTGCCCGCCCAGCCTCCTCGCTGGTGGGGTGGGGTGAGAGGCAGAAAAGCCCTTGGCTCTGTGTAAGCACTGCTCAGCAATAATGAAAGCATCCCTGAATTATCAGCAGTATTTCCAGCACAAATCCAAAGCATAGCCCCATACCAGCTACTACGAAGAAAATTAACTCTATTCCAGTGAAAACCAGCACACTACTGTTTTAGAGATGGATTCATACCTTGCAGCTATAGACACTAGAAATTCTAATACAGATTACCCATTTATACCATGATTCTCAGCCACTCCTAAGGCAAGTTGCTGTTTTCAATAGAAACTGTCAAAATAAGAGACAAATCCTAGTGGAAGTGATTACATTTGTAGCAATATCTTTTGGGAATTATATTGTAACATTTCTTTCATTTCACAAGGAATTCCCGCCCCCCCCTTCTTCTTCTACATTTTGCAATTCTTTAGCAAGAACTCTCAGGTATATGGATAAACACAAACTGGGTATCGGCTAAGCTTCAGTTAACAAAATTAACGGATGCTCCATCTTCCACTTAATTGCCAGTTAGGCACAGTGTCCGTTCCTCCAACTTCTACTTCATGCTACTGAAGTGATACTGAATGGTCTTGTCTGATGATAATTATGCAGTCTGGATAAGTCTTTCAATTAGTTATGGAGATAGTTAACATGTAGAAAATACTTTTGTTGCCAGGCAAATGACGAAAAGTTACACAGGAGCTTCCTAGCCCAGTTTGGTTGTAGTTTTTGAGCAAACAGTGGAAATACTATTTTACTAGGCACCTTTACTAGCTGTTGAGTTTAACCAGCAAATGCCCTTTAGATCAATTCCTTTTGTTTAATGTTCCAGTGCTGTCTGGCTTCTAGGCAAGCCGAACAAACACTGAATCCAGCACTAGAAATGTGCTTTCATGCAATTCCTTCGGGCCTGCCCTCAAGCCAGCTAAAGTCCATGGAAAGAGCTGTTCAGTGCTCACCCGAGAAAAAGTTCTGACCACAGTGCTACTAGACGATGGCATTCATTTTTAAATGCCTGGTTTGTTTTCAGGAAACGTATGTCAATTGTCCTAGAGTCATTTCAATGGGACATGAGGGAAATCATAATGCTATGTAAAATAAACCAAAAACTTGAGAGACTAGTGTTTATGTTGAAAAGAAACAAAAGTACATCTTTCTCACTTTAAGAATTTCTGAGAGGAGGGACATCGTGCTAGAAATAAGTATATTCTTTTCACTTCTTAATCATTCTTTGTGGTAGATACCTGCCTGCATATAGAGAGGATGAAAATAACCAGAGAACAGACATTTAGTTTCCAAAGGAACCATATTTTTAGTTTATCATAAAATGATGACTGAATAATTGCAATGCTAACATTTCTTGAAACTTAAAGGCCATACAAATGACTAGCCCTAGAGAGAATAGTCTACACATTTTATATGCATGTGGTAAGGGCAATTGCAAGAGAAGATCACAAGGCACCATGTCTTAAGCTTAATAACCCATTTAATATTGCCTTTCAATTCCATTTCATGCTCAGTAAAGCAAGAATAACTGAACCTTTCACTGATGTTGGCCTTAGATGAACAGCTTTTGTTTTGATGGCTTTGGTTGCAATGCCTTATCATGGTTGACAATTAAGGCCTTGTAGCAAGCACCAGCGATAGTGGAACTGCTTCTGCACCTGAAAAAGGATACTGCTTTAACAGGGTATTTTTCTTAACTAGAGTCACACTAGCTGCTCATGTGCCTAGGGAAAAAGTATGGCACGCACTGCCTTTGTCCATTCCCCACCACATTCCCCCATCCTTCTTGTAATGAAATACACTGCCTGCAAATGGGCAAGGGGTGAAAACATGCGTGACATGCTGAAGTAAGCAAAACACAGCGCACTGTCCCATCAGAAAGGTTAATGGTGAAAAGAAGCAAGACATCCAAACTCATCACATGCTAAAAAACCACTTTAGAAAGGTTAATGGTTATTGCTCCCAGTGCTTGCTTAAAGAACAAACTGTGTTGGGACTCAGCCAACCGAGAGGGAAGAATATAAAAAGAATGAGCAATGGCTTGAATCAAAGATTACAAATTGAACCCCTACCAGAGCAGACAGCAAAGTTTTATAGCTCAGTTACACACAGAGTACAACATACCATTATCTTATATTGTTCATAAACAAAATGATTTGATCGGTAGATTAGGGAAATTGTACAGAATTTTGTATTTTGGGTCTATCCATACAGCATAAACAAAGATGACAAGTCACTAATTCATCAGGAAATTCATAGCACATAGTCTGGTATTTGCAGTATAAACTAGCTCCAGCCATGCTACTCTAAAGCCTTCACAGAACGGCAAGTGCCATATTTGCTTTTGCCTTTGCATAACATACTGAGAAATCTTGTGTTTCACCTTGGAAAAGGTCAGTAAAATTAAGATAATGTAATACTATAACAGTGTCTTAGCCATCCCACACTATCCTTATTATAACCAACTTGAAATGGAAAATGAAAAAGACTTGGCAAACGTTGCTATAAAAAACTACTAGAAATACGAAAAATTATTTCCTTGTAGACATGCAGCCTAGCTACAGATTTCAGCAGTTTAGAGACTTTGCATTAAAGGTGTACTAGGACAGAGGACTCACCTACCTGCTTTGTAAAAGGCTGAAATGCTTAAGTGTCATGCATACCTCAGTAAGTTAGAGTTCTGCCGTGGTTACATCAGACACACACAGACTCCAGAGCAGTGCAGGCAAGTCCAAGCAGTCTCAGAGAAAACAATTCCCAATTATCACCCCAGATGGGTAAACTTTGTCTTTGATTTTCATGGAATTCTCTCCTTGTACAGTTTTGGGGTTTTTTTAATCCCCACTACCTTCACAAAAAAGGAATAACTTTTTGACTGTATCTGTACTTATTATAGTGCTTTTCCCCTTTTTTCTGGCACAGCTCTCCTCAATGCCTTTCCCATAGACACTGCTTCCCTCTCTCCTCCTACACAGTTTCACGTTCCTGGGACCTTCTGAGGAGACAACAGTTAATCTAACCGTGTGTTCACATTGCCTCAAAACATGATGGTCCACTCAACCACACCACAATAGCGCAATACTGCCACAAACTCCCCGCAAATGAGCGTGCAGACTTGTAGATGCAATCTCTGCCAAAGTACTGCAAAGGCCATAGCTAAAGGTCATCAGCTAAAAAAAGATGAGTATCCATCAAGTCAGAAGGAGAGGGACAAGATTATCAAAACAAAGTAATCAAATTAGACTTCACTATACACTCATTTACCAAAGGTTCTGTTACCTCTTCTTTTTGATACAATTGCCTGTGCTATGCTCTGCACTGTGACGAATATACCACGTTAAGGGGGAAAACTACATTTGTGAAACTGTCTTTAAAATATGAAGTACAATATTTGCAATACTTAAAAAAGGGTATATCCAACAAAATTTAGTTTGGAGAACATATACTAACTCACATGAAAAAACATGCTGTTTGAGTCTACAGATGATGTGGTGACTGTTTCCTTCCTGCAGTGCTAGGTCTCTATTAGCAGAAGACCTCGGTTCTAGGAGGGGTGCCTCCTTGAAACCTCCTGAGTAGCACAAGGCAGACAGGGTTTAAAAAGCTGTTGTAATTCTGCAGGCATTTGTATGCAGCTTTTTATACTTTAGCTTCTTGTTATTCTTTTATGCTGCAACCCTAATATCTATAAATTGCTTCAAATCATGTAAGACCAACTATCTCAACTTTTGAATAACATATAAACCACATCATATATGGAAAAAAAAATTAAAATACCAACTGATATGATCCTGTAACACTATAAATCTCCCTGATCTAATCTGCGCTGTTGAGAAATACTTGACAATTCTTACTTGCTCTGAAGTAAAGCAATCTTCCAACTAATTTGTGGGAGCAAAAGGAAGATTACAGGAAGGGATTTTGCTGCCTGATTTTATGGAGCCATTAATACTTTATGTCCCCTCACATTATACGGAAACTGTTTTGCAACCCCAACTATATCAGATGTGACAAAGCACCTATTCTTAACGCTGTCCGCCTCCTCTGATAAATGACTTAGACTTCTCAGAAAAAAGGTGACCTGGTATTTTAATAAAGCCCTCTCACCTCAAATTAGCGACAAATTTGAAATTAAAGCAGTTAAGAAGAAAGGACAAACTTAAAACTTATCCTCTTCCTCAACCCCATCAGTACCTCCACATTGTTAAAATGCCTTTTCAGTAACTGCTTTGTCACAAAACTAAATTCAAAATTCAACTCCTGTGCAGAGCTATTACGTCCACTGCTGTGTGATTGTAGGTCTTCATATCTTTTGTTTGTTTGTTATTCCCTCTTTGAAAAAATAAAAATATGTAATTTAATGTATGGCTACATTTTGTGAACTTTCCTATTTTTCTTCAGAAATCACTAGCTTATACATTTGATGTTATATATTTTTCCAAGTCAAGAGATTAAACCAAAGCTTCCACAATAAGATGATTGCAGCTTACTTTGTAAATCAGAAGGAAAAGCTATTAATGCTGATAATGTCAACAAGTAAAGAAAATGCCATGGTTGAGAGAGGAAAACAAAGAGGAGCTCAGCAAGAGGATCATTTAAAAGAACTATCTGAAATCATGCAATAGTTTGGGAAATAAAAAAAAAAAAGTGTTTATATATATTCAGACAGAGCTTCTTCAGATTTGTAAAATCAGTTGTAAACCCAGAAAGAAGTCAAAACTAATCTGGTGCAAAGGGACTTTCACGGCTGTTCCTTGCTTCTGCACCATTAGTTACATACTGTACGCTTCAGAGAGAACCAGCAATTACTGTACAACCACAAACACAGTCCCAAAGCGATGCTGCTTCTATGTTAAACTGTTCACTGCAGAAATCGTGAATTATTAGCAGTTCTGCTGTCCACCCCCCGCACAGGGAGCATCCGTGTGCCAGACCTTGGCTGGGTCCCATGCCATCCCCAGGAGGGATGGTGAGGGGAGCTCCCTCCCACCACAGGCAGCGGGACAACCCAGCAACTTTCCTGGGTCTCCCCCGCCTTGCTTCTGCTTCAAAGAACACACTCCAAGACAAAAAAAAAAAGAAAAAAAGAAAAAAAAGAAAAGAAACTTCAGGTATAATCAATGGCAGAGGGTCTTTTCAAAATAAAAATTACTTTTTCCACAACACAATAAATGGTCTCAAAATAAATCAGGTTTTTAAGGAGCATGTTTTTGATTTTTTTACCTAAATTGCACACTGGAGCATTGTTTTCTTTTGGGTGTTATAAAACATGGTCTCTTCAACAGCCCATTAGGCCTACATACTTTACAATATAATTTGGAAACAAGATTATCTGTGAATCCAGAAGTTCCTGTGGACACACATAAGCGTTGTCTGGTTATTTTTCAATAATAAAAATTAAATCCTATTGCTGAAAATGAGTTCAACTTTTCAAGAGAAAACAACCCATTTCAAAGAGCCTATGAAATAGCACAGAAACAGGCAAGTGCCTTCCACGAAGACCCAAAGACTACGAGACATATGGTAACGTGAATGTGGCTATTTATACTGACTTCTCCCTGAGTTGTTTTTTCGTGATGTTTTGATATTTCTTGGAAGTATAACATGAAGCCGAGATCTTCAGGGAAAACATGCATCATCAAGCATAATTATATTGACTTATGGTTTTGGCTGGTAACAAGATTTATTAACCTTTGAGATATAATAATGTCATGGATTTGCTGAAGTCGATATCTCTCATGCCAATAAATCTTGATATTGGCAAGAGAAGTCAATGCCTACTTAGGATTTTTCCAACCATTGACAAAGCATCCTCTTAATATCAGATCTGCGATCGTGCAGTAAGCCATTCCTCTGATACTGCATTCTGGCAATGCAATCTGTTTTACTCAAAAAGCAAATTTCTTCCTGAGTCCCATCACTTGCTTAGCTGGTGATCAGCTTTCAAGCATGCAGTCAAGCAGAGGGACACAAAAAAAAGCATTGCTTCTGTACCTGGATAGGGGATGAATGGTACATTCTTGTGCTTAAGCAAGGTGGATAGTACATGATGTTGTGTAATTCTTGGCAGTTCCTTACAAGCCTAGCTTAGTGAGACATTTGAGACAGCTGCTTAGCCTCTTGGTATATAAACCCACAAATTTTTCAGCACGATGTTTTGAATGTGGAATACTCTTGTAAAGACTTGGAAAATAAAATTTATCTGGGTACAATGGCCAAGAACTGGAAGAGCAAATAAAAGCTCTTTTTTATTTGATAATAGCCAAACCTGAAACTCCCAGAGATACTTTTGTTGTAGTCACAGTCGTTTGTTACAATTACATTTGGTTCAACAATGCTGTACTCTCCTTCCCCAATTCCAACAGTAGTATCTTTGATGTGAAATAAAATAACAACAACAATAAAAATTTGGAATCTTTAATTTTAAAGCAACTTCTCTAACTTATTTGTTCACACATTCTATTCCACTTCTGCTAGGTTATTCCTTCATATAACTGGTCACGTTTTAAATTTTCCCTTATCATCCATTCTGACGTACATTTTCCTGACAAAATAAGCTCTTCAGAAGAAGAGAATACTTTTTAGAAACAAAATCCTAACTTTGTTAAAAACTAAAAAATATCAAACTTGTCAAAATGCTTTGAATATTCCAACACTGGCTTCTAATTTAATTCTACACTTACTAATCTGTGCAACAACATACAGTGAAAGTCAATGTCTTGATGGATCACTCATGGAAAACTGAAGTAATTACCCTCATTCTAATATTCCTATTTAAATGCATGGAAAAATGATTAGCTGAAAGTTCTTTATGTAGCAGAAATGGCATCTCCTTTATATTTATGCTAATATGAAATACCTTTTACCCTAAAGGTTAGGGGTGATGCATGAATGAAAAATGAAACCAAATAAAACCAAAACAAATAAAATTCCTGCCACACAATGCCACTTCCCCCCCCTCCCCCCCACCATAGCACCAATTCAGCATTCTTTCTTGGGCATAACTCAGTTTCTGGGAGGCTTCTTTTGCTGATAGAAGCAGAATCCTGTGAAGATGCACTTTAGGGCATATTCAAATCCATTCCGCATATGAGTGTGAGGTAAGAAATGGCTAACGTTACCTAAGTATTGGATAACTCTCTACTTGTTCCATCACACAAGCTTAGCACAGGGACCAAGACCTACAGCAGCATTCTGTCTGTCCCATGTCTACCCCAGCCCATCCAGGGACTTGCACTTCAACAAACAGTCCTGAATCATTTCACTCTTCTTTTATAGATTGTAATGGCAAAGTATAAAAACGCTCACTTAAAAGTGTTAAGGACCTTCCTGCCATGCATTACAATTGGTAGGGTGCTCTCTTTGTTCTCTTCCCCTCTCTTTCCGCCCTCTTTCACCTTTTTATAATGAGTTAAACAAATGGAAAAAGAAGTATTAAAACTGACAACTTGATTCTAGTCGTCAAATAAACGTTTGACAGCTAAAAATGAGAATCTTACTTGTTGAATTTTAAAGCAAAAGTATTTAAGGGGTGCAGGGAAAGAGAAAGGATGTAGTCAAGAGTTAGAAGACTCCCTCCCTCCTCTTCTCCCTAAGCAAAATATTGGAGACAGGCCCACTTCAGTTGCTCTCTTTCCTTGATCTCTGGTGTCCCTTCCCTTTGCTCACAAATGACCCAGGACTTTTTTTTCTTTTTTTTTTTTTTTTTTTTTCCTTTTAAACCCACTATTCCTACTGTATTGTTTGATAATGAAGTTACAAATGGATTAAAACAACTTCTCTAAACATAGCTTCCCTTTAAGGGCAATATAGTTAGTGCACATAACAACAGTGAATTACAACTAACAGAACTGAATTAAAGGCCTTGAATACTTTGCCATGAGACCAATATGTTTATTCTCATCCACAGTAGGAAAGGAACGCGATCCAGCCCCAAAGCTCACTTCCAGTGCCAACCTTCCCTAGCCCAGGGCTCTGGAGGGACATGAGAGGTGGGAAAAGAGACAGGTTACAACTCTGGATGCAAGAATAGGCCAACACCTCATGGAAAATTTAAACAGTTATGAGGAGAACAAAATAAAGACTAAAAACAGTTTACTGAAAGAATAATAATTTTTGAAAGACAAGTAAGTCTAACTTAAACTAGAGTTCTCTTTCAGCAATTCAAATATACGGAGACGATTTTGCGTGTATTTTCATTCCTGCAATTTTCTATATTGTATTCTCAGTTTATACAAGGTATTTCCTGAGAAACAAGGTGTGAGTTTTACTTCACACTACAGGAATTGACGTTTTCTTCTTTCAATTCATATTTTTTACAGTAGGAACTTTTTTCCATTTTAATGCTGTTTCAATTTATGTGCATTTGTTTACTAAGAAAAATAAACTAAGAAAAAGTTTTCTCTTTTTTTCCTCACCAGCCATTGAATATTTTCTATTTTGGGGGAGAAAGTGGGGTGAAAGGTTAAAATATTAATTAGCAATGGAACAAGAATAAATTTCTACAAGACCCAACTAGAAAACACTCCCTTGGGAATTATCCTCTGTTTACACACACTGGTTTGCAATTTTAAACCTATTCTGTGTATACCATATTAATTTTGAACTTTCAACCATGTGATTTCACATCAAATGCCATGTAGAAGACTTAATAGTGAATCACAAAACCACCAAATAATTTAGGCTGGGAGCAACTTCTGAAGGCGACCAGGTCCAACCAATCTGCCCAAAGCAGGGATGACTTCCAAGTTTAGATGCAATTTCAAAGCTAGATCAAGTTGCAAAGGGCCTTGTCCAGCCAAGTTTTGAAAATCTGTAAGGGTGGAGAGATGACAACCTCCCTGGGCTTCTCTTCCAGTGCTGAACCCTCCCAGTGAAGATTTTTTTCACCCGTATTTCCAACCAAGTATCTGCTGCCACATGTCCTTTCTCTGTGCACCTCCAAGAGGAACGCAATTTCTTCCTCTAAAGCCCTCCTCCCCCCCATGTTAACTGAAAATTGCAGTTAAATCCCTGATTATCTTTCTCTTCTTCAGGCTGTAAAACCCACCTCTCTCAGCCTCTCTTTCCAATGTTATACTTGCCAGCTCCCTAACCATTTTAATCACCCTCTGCTTTTTTGAGCTTTTCAGTATTATTCTTGTTTCGTCTTTGAAGTGGAGTGTGACTAACAGGGCCATGACTGA
>VYZV01045507.1:11644-35438 GCA_013401275.1 Pandion haliaetus
GCCCTGAAGGGCAGAGCTGTTAGCTCTCCATAACTAGTGTATCTCCCTGTAGAAATCTTAAGTAACACTTATCTACTGACTCTACTGAAAAAAAAAAATCCTTGTGCAAAGCTTCAAGATCCAGAAACAAGCAACTGGGCTCCGAAAGAATGAAAACTCGGTAATTTTCTAAAATATCATGTGACTGAGCGCTATGGAATCGCTATGCACTAAGTCAAGATGAGGTGGGCCATAACTTAATAGTGAGTACATTGAAGAATATTGCATGAAATTTGGGTGGTGGGAGCAAGAGTTATACAAAGCTGGAAAAGGAAAACATGCCAATTCTTTTTGACTAAGCTTAGGCTAGTGAGCAACACACACTGATGAGACTACAGAAGATTTCATGACAGAATCAGATAATGGCTAGAAACAAAGATATAAAAAAGCTACTGAAAAGCTTGGAAAATCTAGAATTGGGAAAATATATGGAGATGCGTGCAGTCCTTCTGAAAGAAGGAAAAATGCATGAAGTCTCTGTAGAGATTATCTACATATCTGATAGCTAAATATTGAACCTTTACAACATTTCCAGACCTAACATGTACATGATCACCAACGGCAAGCTTATGAAGGAAAAAACCTACATAAAGTTCAGTAAAACTGAGGGTGCCTAGTGGGGAACTAATGTCTGCTGAATTACTGTATGACCACGAGTTGAAAATTAAAAGGAACCAGTAGAATATTTATTACTGCTCAGTACTATACAGAGTTTTTAAAATACCAACAGACACGTATACCTTAAACAATCCATTGAGTGTCTTACAGGAATTAAGCAACTCAAAGAAGAAACAAACAATGCTGGCACATAAGATAATGTTGAAGATATCATCTGAACCAGGCATTAATATTTACACACAGAGGTTACACTTTGCTATTAAGTTATTACTTATATTTCCAGAGATTGCACTAAAGGGAAATCTCACATAAAAATAAATCACGGCGTGCATTAGATCCGTAAATGAACAGTGTGCTAGAAATAGCAGTACCTGGTAATGGCTTTAAGCTCAGTGACCAGGACTCACAGCAATATGCAATTTTAACCTTCACCATTGAGTCCCAGACAGCTTCATCCAAAAGGTCTAAGGCATAATGGAGCTTAAACTATTTTTGAAACTGCTAATAAATGAAAGATATGAAACCCAATGACAGACCCATATTTGGCTGTGTTTGACATACAGTAGTTTCTTTAGAACAGTCAACAGCCAAAATTTCACTTTAATCTTAAGTCCAGATTCCCATCCTTATCAGAGGTCTAACAAAAACTAGAAATGACCTGAGTAAGGAGAGAACTTGTTGAAGCTTATCTTATTAGAGACTGTCAGAAAGAGCTCTTGCACTTCTTGCAGAAGTGTCTAATTTTCAAAAAACATAACATTTCCCTCAAAACACCAAAAAAACCATGAAACAAAACACATTCCCCCCTGCCCCACTCCCCAGCTAACCACTAGTTTTTATACAACCTTCCATCTTCTAAGCTTTGCTATTGCACGTGCTTTAAAGCACCAAGTGCTTTATCAGAGCCAGTACGGTGGTTTTAAAAAGCACAACAACAAAATCAGAAAATCCTTCCAAATCTTTATTTGTATTTCTTCAAAACTTCTTTCTCTTTGATTTTGTTGATAACTTATTTTCATCTGGCGAAACTGGTCTCTTTCAATACTTAGAATTAAGTCCAAACCACTAACAGCACATGACAAGTTTAACCATACGCACTCCTAATTATCACTAATTTTTGTAAGGGGATCAATTTTTTTTTCAATTTCTTGTTTGTTAAAATGAGATTTTAGATGGACTTTATTGTTAGGTGCAACACTGAATTTTAGTACTGGAAATCAAACCTTGTAATTTTTAGAAATCATGTTTAACACACTAGAATATAAATTACAGCAACCACATTCCCTCTGAACTGAAATAGTCACAGTTGGTAGCTGGCAGCTGTAATAGAACTGAAATATACAGATCTGTAGAATATAAGCAAAAGGGTTTAATATTTTATTTCCTCATGGAAGAAAGAATTCACACAGCATCCCTAAAATGGATTCCACTCACTGGGAAATACCTTCACAATTCAAAAGGGAGGCTCAGTGTTCTTGAGTTATGAGAAGTTATCTCACTTCCAAATCCTGGGTGTGCCCTTTAGGTCACCTCTTTCTAATCCTTTCCGTTTGATGTTAGCAGGTGATAATCTCATCGGTTTAATACCAACTCTATAGTGGTAGGTCATGTCAATCATTACGCCTGTTGCACTGAAGAAGTCTACAAATCTGCATTTTTAAATTCAAGTCTGCAATCCGCCAAAATGATTATATTTATCATAGAGCATTTCTGTCAGTCACTGAATTATGAGGGCCCCTTATCACGTATGTTCTACCACAGGCAGGTTTTTGAAGGGTTAAAAAGTCTTCCATATAGGTGAGGATGTTGCTCTATGAACTGTAAAATCAGTATTGAAAGCAACTTGGCAAAGGATCTTAGGCCCTGGCTTAATTAAAGTTGAGCTTGTTGTGCAAGTAAACGGCACACAGTTGGGATTTGCTCTCTGCATAATTTACACATCCCTTGTTGGCTTGCTCTCAAAGCAACAGAGACTAATTCTAAGGCAAGCCTTGCCTGATTTGATTCAGGGGTCATGTCATTGGAATAAAAAGAAAGAAAAATCATACACTGATATGTTTAGGAAAGCTTAGCTCAAAGTTTCAAAGGCCTGCAGGTTGTTAATCATAGTATGCAGAAGAAATGACATTTGGTTTGATAGTCTGCAGTAGAAGAGTTCAATATTCTGCACACAGAACAATACAAGTGAAAGATTTATAACAGTCTTAGTTCAAAAATATAGTACTCTGTATCAGGGATTCTTAGAGTGAAGTAACTACTTATTTTTAAATTATTATGGTTATAGATCCTTGAGAGATCATCTGAATGTAAAAAAGAAAGCTACTGCAAATGCATTTTTATATTAAAAAACTGTATACATCTGTTATGGGTTTGTGTGGCGTGGTTTTCTTTGGTAGTGGGGCAGAGGATGCAGAGGTGGCTCCTGTGAGAAGCTGCTAGAAGCTCCCCCGGCTCCAAAGAGTCAGACCTGCCTCTGGCCCAGGCTGAGCCCATCAGTGACGGTGGGAGCACCTCTGGGAGAACAGATTTAAGAAGGGGAACCGGCAGTGTGGGGGTTGGAACGTGAGGGGAACATCTCTGCAGATACTGGAGTCAGTGAAGAAGGAGGGGGAGGAGGGGCACCTGAGGAGGCTGATGGCCCTGCAGCCCGTGGGGAGACGGCAGGCTGTCCCCCTGCAGCCCAGGGAGGTCCATGGTGGAGCGGAGGCTCCCCAAGATGGCGGTAACTCCATGGGAAAAACCGCGCTGGAGCAGTGTGTGACTGGAGAGCAGCCCGCGGAAAGGACCTGCACCAGGGAAGTTCGGGAAGAACTGAAGCCCGCGGANAGGGGACGAGTGAGGAATCTTCCCCCTGAGGAAAGGAGCGGCAGAGACGATGTGTGGCGAGCTGACTCAACCCCCATCCCCTGTTCCCCTGTGCTGCCGGGGGGAGGAGGGAGAGAGAACCGGGAATGGAGCTGAGCCGGGAAGGCGGGAGGGGTGGGGGGAGGTGTTATGAGGTTTGGTTTCCCTTCCTAATATCCTTGTTTTGATTTGATTGGTAGTAAATTAAATTGATTTTGTTTCTTCCCCGAGTTGAGCCTGTCTTTTGCCCATGACCATAAGTGGGGAGTGATCCCTCCCAATCCTTGTCTCGACCCACGAGCCTGCCTTTGTATTTTCTCCTCATCCCAACGTGGCCAGGCGCGGGGGTGCGGGGGTGAGCAAGAAGCTTTGTGGTGCTTTGTTACAGACTGAGCTGAAACCGAAACCACGACAACATCCAACTGTACCTTTCACATTTTATGGGTCAAATGAGATCCTAGATTCCAGTTTCCCTAGTGAAAAAAAATTGTATCATTCTACGTGCTTTTGGGCCCACGTGTCAGACAGTTTGATGCTTTTTGGCTTTCTACCAAGATAGTAAAGTTATTATGCTCTCCATCTGTTGTTCCTTACACTGTTGAAGTTTGGTAACTGGCAACCCTCTTAAATATGTGGGGTATTTAAATACAGAGGGTCTGTAAGCTATCTGCACTTGCTGGCAGTGAAAAATATTTTCAACTTCTTCAAGCATAGAAGAAAGAAAAAACTTGGGGTGTAAATTGAGCTCATGTCACGTAAAGGAAAGTTACAAGTCTGTAGTGTCATCGTGTTTTAGACCAGAACTGTACTTTTAAATCACTTGAGAGTCAGTGAAAATGAAGGTTTCACAAAACCTGCAAACACCTATATCCTTTGCTCACAAAGGACTAAATTCTACATTTGATACAAAACCCAAGGGAGAAACACATAGTTGCAGTTGTATCAGGCAGTAACTCCAAGGCAAGGGACCTAACCAGTGACAGCTTTATGGTGGTCCAGATCATTCCCACCTGTGTCTCGGCTCAGGCACACTGACTAGCAGCAAAGGAGCAGTAAGGAAGGGTGTCTACCTCATTTCTCATCCATGCTTAGCAGCAGTGGTTTGCTCCCCACTGGGCTGTAACTTAAAGCCCAGGCCAGTGGTGCAGAAGACTTAGGGGGATGCTTTATATGATTCTTCCTCTGGCAATAGGTGTCAGCCACAATCTGGGTCAGGAACGAGCGATGTGATACTTCACTAAGTCTTGTGTTTGAAACATGAATGCGTGAATGCAAATGTAAGATTCTATAGAGAATAAAAGAAAAAAAAAAAAAAAGAGCTTTCCTTTATCTTTTAAAGGTTTCAGTGCTGTGAGATAGATACTGTGAAAATATATAAGCAAAGATGTAAAAACTATTTAAACTCAGATAAAGAACAAAGCGGTAAAGCAATTTAACTGTATAAAAAGAAGGCCATAAAAAGAAAATGCCACTGAAAAAGATGGATTTTTTTCTACTACATGCTGATCACAATCACAGAATGAATCATGATTTATAACGCAATCTTTGCAAATAGACTTTGTGCACTGGATTTTTCTAACAGGTCATGTTTTTTTATGTGACTTCAGAATCCTCCTTTCATAATGACAAAACTTAATGTACAGACCTTGAGATTACAACTTGGTCGTAAAACAAGGTGATTCCTCTTGCTTAAAATGAATTAATCTTACAAAGTCATTCTCCTCAAGATATAAGACATACTATTGGCATAGATCCTACTGCTCATTCTTCTGCCCTTTTCTCCACAGGTCATTGCTCAGATAGAATTTCTGTTTTCATACAAAGTGACTGACATGAACATATTCACAGGCAACTTTTATAATATATTTTTCACATGGCACCAAGGGACTCACTGGGAACTGCACGTAGACCAAGTAGCATCTTAAAGGAAAACATCACAGAAAATGCCACATAACAATAGCTCTCACCTTGGAAAATCTGCCTCAATATACAGTAATAACATCATGTATATTGGCATCAAATTGTGGATTATTTTCCATAACCAACATGCTAGACCTTAATGACCAGTATATTTTCTATTTTTGTTTTGTAAGTACCTATTCATATAAAAAAAATAAAATAATGGTCAGGTATATCAATATATACTTGAAATATTTTTCAAGTAGCAATTTTGACCAAAGATCTTAACAGACTTTTTTGTTTACCCTTATTCAATCCTAAACCCATAGAAAAATCCAAAGAATTTATTGTTTATCCCACAATAGCTTCTAATTTCAGCAACAGCTCTGCTCTTAAAAGAAAAATGGGAAATGCAGTGGAGGCTAAAAAAAAAAAAAAAAAAAAGGGGAAACAACACCCCCCCCCAAACCAACCTAAAAAAGCTTTCATGGTTTTGTAAAAACATTTGTAAGTTTTAGTTTGCTAAAATTTGACAACATACAGTGATACTCCCCCTTATTTAGGTCTCTGTTTTAGATTCTAAAACAAACCCTAGATGTTTGAAATTAATAGAACTAGATGTGAAATCTCATTAGTACCTTGATTCTGTCAATTATAGTATTTCTAACGCAAAGCTTTTTATTAATACCCAGTGTTGGACATTAATGGTTTCTGCCACTTATTCAAGTTACAATTTCATTGTTACAGATGGCACACATCATTGATTCCATCCCTAATAATTCTCAGGTTAACAGTCATCAACTGCATTAGCTTGGGAAGAACAATAATAATCAGAGTGATGGAATTTTTTACCAATAGGTCACTCTCGGCTTTTTAAAGGCATATAGCATAGACTATGAGTATGAATGGTGTGGAGGACATTGTATATTTAAAAAAAAAAAAAAAAAGAAATAGGACCAATGACCCATCAGGTTATAAGTTTTTTTGGAACTAGTCCGGCACAAGCTATCATGATTTTCTATGTTAATTTAGCATTTTTATTAATCTTTCTTTGTAGGGCATTACTTATGTATCGTTACAGTGAACGATCAGACTGAATGAAGTCATTCCAGCTGACAATAAGAATTGTGAGGATACATGCACGCCACTAAGTAACACAGGTTTCTAGTTCAATCGTGAGTCATGTCCTGCTGACTATCTGTGTCTCTTTCTTCGAAGAAAGAGAAAATGTTCAGACACAACTGAGGTGAAGTTGTGGGGACCTGCTTCAGCTTCTACTTCCAAGGGGCAGTATGAATGAGGCAGCACCACTTAAATGTCACCATCTGCCAGGACCAGCTCTCCTGTTGGAGAAGTTGACTACTGCTCTCTATCATGCCCTTGACATTTTACCATAAACCACCACCCTGGTGGGCTGTGACTTAGACTTCTCTCTAAGGTTACAAACTGAACTTCTTCCCTTCTGTCCCACACCCAACACTCGTATGTCTGGGAGCAACAGGGGTGCCCCATGTAGACCAGAGGAGACCAATTTGACTTGATGGGGTTCCCACCATGTCCAGTCTAGAGGGGATTGATGTGAACGCTGTGGACTTGAAGCACTCTGGACCTCTTTATCGTGCAAGCCAGAGATCAGTCTCTAATCAATGATTCACTACTGTAGGTTCAACTTTTGATTTTCTCTTTCAGCGCACATCATTCTAATACCAAGCTGTCCAGCTTTGATGCTGTTGCACCAGAGCCTGATAGTGCTTAACTATATCCTTACTACAAAAAGACACACCCGCACCATGACAAGATTTCTTTTCAAATTAAAACTGCATCCGTTTTTTTACCTATGCCATATAACAAATCTAAATTTGTTATTGCCTGTCTGTATTAATAGTCACTTTGTGTTCCATTTCTTATTTTCTCTTCCAGTTTAGTGTAATCGATGTGTTTTATAAACATGTGGCCTTTTTCCCAAGAAATTACTACTGAAATTCTCCACTCAGCATAAGCAGGGCTACCAATGACCAGTGACGCCCTCAGTAGATCCTCCTTCCTATAGTCAGTGCACTGTCGTTGATCGTCCCGTAGTTTTGGGTTACTGCCTGTCAGTTCTTCATCCATCAAAGGGTATTTAAATTTAAGTCAACTGGAAATATATTTCCAAGTGACATTTCATATGGTCTCATAGCAAATGAAAATTTATTAAATCTAGATAGCTTTGTCTCCTAGCTACAACAATGTGATCAAATGAAAGAATGTCATGAAATAGAGGCCAGTGCTCTTCCTCTGGGTGGTTCCCCTAGCTTGCTGGTGACTGAACAGATTAATTCCTTTCAAGCTTATGACTTCATCATACTAAGAACTAACTTTAAAGTTCTGGAAAGAACATTATACATAATGTAATATTTGGTAACTTGTGACTTCTCAGTTACTTCTTACATTATCCAAACACAAGACTGCCACATTAATTTTATTGAAATGTTCACCTTGTTAAAAGCATGCAAGAGTCCACAAAATTTTAACAGTAACGTCACCAATTCAAACCAAATTTATTTCCAATGATCCGGTCTTATAATTATAGGTGTACGTAAATACTTGTAAACCTTGTTCAGTGCAAAGAGTTTATACCTGCAGTCTCAAGTTTCATTTTTAATGTGGTGAAAAAAAAGAAAGTCCTAAGACAGAGATCAAGCATGGAAAACTCCAAACCAGAAATTTAAGTCTGGTAAAACTATAAGCTACAGGAAGCAGGCTTTAATAATGGAAAGCATTAGGCAACCTTATTTCCTTGCTAGTTTGCCGAAAATTATTCTGTCAGAAGCAATTTGCCTATTTCCCCTTCAATACATATGCTTTAGGGAAGAAGGAACAATTATTTTATAAAACGCAGTAACACCAGACCATATTTCAGGAGAGGATGCAATTACACTGTTTTACAAGAATTGCAACGTAGTCAGAGGACAATTACATAAAGTCAGATTTGGTCTGGACATCACTAGTTGTCACTTCTGAAAGCAACTTATGAAAGGTGAAATAGAATATAAAAACTTTAAGTGATCAAACCTCAGATTTACAACTTTTCCAAGAGAATAAACTTCATGTAATGTTCTCTTAAAGCAATCATTTATCCCTCTTTGCCTTCACCAACCAGTCCTATGAATTGCCTCAAGCTCCTGACAGATTTACCAACCAAGCATTGAGCAGCCTTCACTGTGCCTTGTCCTCTATCACGGCGGGAGAAGATGACAAAACACTATGGCTATAATATACTGTATTTTTCTGTAACATTAACACTGACCAGTAATTGAAGAAAACAACAATACATCTGCCTCACGTACTAGGCAGGCACTCAAATATCTCACAAAAGAGGCTTGTAATACCATGTTCCTTTACCCTTATTTAAGAGAGAAAAAGTGCCATAGGAAGACATGTGGCAATGCCCCTCCAACCTCTTGAGCTGCCCATCTCCTCCCTCATTCTGGATTCCTGTAAGCCACAGCTCTGGATACAGAGCAAAGTGTTTGCTCTTGTTTTGCAACCCCTCTTACGCTGGTACAGTGCCATTTAAGCATTTCTTTGAAACTGTTCCCATTGTCCTAGTCTGTTTTTTCTGAAAATGCTCCTGCAGTAAAATGTTTTGGCTTGGAGACAGGTATGTATCTGCTCTTCTTCTGCAATTACCCCTATTTATAACCCAGGTGTTAGCAGCTGTGTTCTTGGAGTCATCAGCCACAGCTACCTTAAATAATCTGCAGGTCTGAAAAAATACTGCTTCAATGAATTTGCTGGCAAGGGGAGACTGATGGTAGGGTGGACAGTCAGTGCAAGTGCTTTATTTCAGACTTGCTCTGTTTTACCTACTAATTCTTTTTTCTTATAACCTGTCTCCAGGAAGGAATAAAATGCAAATCTTTTCTTCTATAGACTGTGGTGACACTGTAACAGGAAAAAAAAAAAAATCCCTATTATGACCAAGTACAATAATTGGAATGATCTCTGGAAGTTTATTAATTTATATAGGAGACAAATGAATTTCTTTTAACCTGTAAAGGTCTACCAAACTGGGAGAAAGTAATAAATGAAAAGATCCAAGAGCTGGCTTCAGGACATCAGCTAAATTAACAAATTCCTTTTACAAAATCAAGTTCTATATATCTACTAGAATTTTAATTAAACCCAAATATGTTTTGTAATATCAGTTAATGATATATGAGTATCTACAAGACTTAGAAAATCTGATGGATTTATTACTTGCTGTTTAACGATCACTTGGTGATCCATCTCCAGGTATATCAGTTCTCTTAAAATGCTGGCTGTTAGATATAAGGTCTAAAAGGGAAATGCTTAAATACTGGTATAAAAATGTCTGTGATAAAACCAGAAGCTCTGAATTTCGTGGTACTTTAATGCTGCCTCTGAAGTAATGGAAAAGCCATTTTCCAGCACTTGCTTCAAGGACTCCACTAATAACCTTTTTCACAAAGGACCCATCCTTTCTTAAATAAGTTATTGTGAAGTTGTTCTAAAGTATTTAAAGTTACGCAACTAAATTTGATCAGAACTTCTCAGCCTTTTAATTCTGTTTCATAAAAAATTGCTTAAATGATTTTTAATCATAGTTTCTATTGCAACTTGATATGTAGTCCAATAACAAGAATAGTATCACCATGTTATTGCTTTAATATCATCTATGACTCTTCTGTACTACTTACTCTGCCAGTCTATCACCTTGAACTAGTTTAAAAATGCATTTCTGGCTAAAGCTGAAAACTGATTTGGTGGCTTCAGACAAATCACTGTCATCTAACCTTCATCACAAAAAACCCATTGTGCTGCTTGATGTTTAGCGGCTCTTGCAAAGAAATAAGTGGGGCTTGCATAGTGACAGAATATGCTGACAGAGCTGTGTGTGAAAACACATACAAATATTCAGTGCTTGCCTGGAATACAGACAGAAAGAAAACAAGTATTATAATGGAAAGTGCAGCAGCTCGTCAGCAGCAATACGCATGTCCTGATAGCTCTGCATAGAGGATACATCCCGTTCCCCATCTTATCACCGAGAGAGTCATGCTGCAACTGCGTAAGAGCCTGCTCACTTTCAGCAGCCAATTAAATAAACCAAGTTTTATTTTGGAGACAGCAGTGAAGATTATGCCAAATTCATTTTTTTTAAAAAAAAGTAGACTAGAAATATAATTAAAGGGATTCTTCAACAAATGCTGACTTTCATTTTTCAAGAGACAGCAATTTCTTTTAATTTCTAGCACTGAATACATAAATTTATTTGAGTCCAACCCATGAGGCCTGAATCTAATCAAGATTTAAAGTCTTTGGGCCTAAGGACTGTGCTTTCTCAAAAATTATTTGATGCAAAATTATTCACGAGCTACCGTAACTGCTTTCAGAGGCACAAGATCCAGACTCTTTTCTGTCTTCCAGGAATTTTAACTGAAGCTTAAGGGCCTCTGGACCTCCCTCATTCAATCTACCCAAAGAATATAAATCTGTGCTGCTCCCTCTTCTGATTTGCAACCCATAACTGCATAGGTAAAGGCACCTTCAAATGTATACTTCCAAATCCAAGCCTTCTATCAGTGGATGTGAAGGAGAAAACTGCAGAAGCCTATATTTGCTTGCCTCCTGCCAAGCATGCTCTCACCACTTGAGCTTCCTTCCCTCCAGCCCACAGAGGAGTGTTTCCTTGACAAAAGAAAGAGGGGCAGCTTTTCTCCTTCTCTGGGGTGCCAGGACATCCATTCCCTGCATATTTTTAGCTCCTTTAATCCGAGAGGCTTAAAGAGGGAAATTATCTTGAAGTCGCCTGGGACACCAAAAGGCAAGTTTCCTTTAAACTCCTCTGCTTGTTTATCTGGCTGAAAAAAACCCAAAACATTAAAAACCCATCCCCAGAACAAAATAAACAACTATTTTTTAAATAAAGTTTCCAAAAGTCTGAAATTTAAACCCTGCATCGAGACCTCTTTCTACCAATGGAATACTCGGATACAACATTTTCATGAGTTTATTCAGTTTCAACTTGAAGAGCAATGGAACTAATTCCTGATTTGCTAGGTAACAGGTTTACTAACCACAAATGTAATCAGCATTGGCCATAAAGTGGGAGAAAGACAAATTGACCATCTTCAAAGAGAAAAAAGTTATTTTACCGAGATTAGTATCTGTATGTGGTATCAGTTGCCCAGAAGCCCACCACCAACCTTCCATGAATCCCCACCTTACCACTTTGTCCAAAGGAGACAAGGTCATTATGAAACACAGTACAGCAAAGGCAGCTTGTTCCAGTTGAGAAAAATGGCTCTCCAGCTGCTAAAAATATAATTCAAGATCTAATATAATTAAGGCTACCAGTGAAATGTTGGAGACTGAAGTGAGCTGGCCAGTCCTCCAGTTCATTACTGAATAGCTCGATGGGTATAAAAATCTGTGCTATCTTGGGCTGGAGTGGTTCAAACTGATGACTTAAATGGTCAACAACCCACAAAACGATAAAGCATTACAGCATTATCTTGTGATTATTTCTTAATTATGTATATTTGCTTCAGATGCATTTTTTTTCTTTTTAAATGATACGAGCAAGTGTTCCGAGTTTCAGAATGCAAAATATTTCCCCCAGTAAGCTAAAGTTCAGAAATACTGAAGCATGATATCATTTCTCCAGATATAGGCAGTCATATTTATAGAATTTTAAAAAATTACATCTACATTTAAATGTACTGAATATGTAATAATATATATTTGTAATATCTAGATCTATCTATCTAAGAATCTAGATATATTTTGTTAGCCTCATTTTCAATGAAGAGGTGAATGCGAGGTCATGTTGTCAGTACTAGAATTATATGGTAACATGAGGAAAGAGCCTCCTAAAATTTTTTATGGAATCTAAATCCACAATGAACTGATTAAAAAAGTCATAGGATTTTCTAGTTTTGCTTATGAATAGAAAAATTACAGTAATTTCATTTCTTCATGACAAAACATACTGATGTAAAACAAAGGCTAATTTATTTCTTACTTGCACAGCCACTACCAATATTAGCTTAAAGCGTACATGATTTTTTAGCTGAAAATGTAATATACATATTCCATACAGCATACTGGTCTGAATTATCTTGGCACAGCATGGGTACCTTTGAACTTAGGGCCTTTGAGGGCTGTGTTTAGAATACGGATTTATCCTCCACATGCAATTCACTAAATTCATATAGCACTCCTGCAAAAACTTTTTTATGCTCCTGATTAATCAGAGATTAAAAGCCCCGAACCCCTGTTTCCAACATTATCAAAGAGAAAAGTAAGGTGTTCCTAAAGTTTTTATACTTGTTGGCAAATGAAATACTAAGGAATTATCTATGGACGCAGAATAGATTTACTTATAGATGTCAGACAGCTACAGCAAGCCAATACACACAGACCTTCAGCATAACTATACGTTGCAAAAGATAAATCTGAGAACAAGCATTTCTCTGCTGCAGCCCCAGTGCCGTTAGAATATCACAGAATCATTTGGGTTGGAAAAGACCTTAAGATCACTGAGTCCAGCCATCAACCATGCCCACTAAACCATGTCCTGAAGTGCCTTGTCTACACGCTTTTTGAGTACCTCCAGGGATGGTGACTCAACCACTTCCCTGGGCAGCCTGTTCCAACGTCTGACAACCCTTCCCGTGCAGAAATTTTTCCTAATATCCAATCTAAACCTCCCCTGCCGCAACTTGGGGCTATCACATCTCGCCCTGTCACAAGCCACCTGACAGAAGAGACCAGAACACACCTCACTACAACCTCCTTTCAGGGAGTTGTAGAGAGCGAGGAGGTCTCCCCTCAGCCTCCTTTTCTCCAGCTAAACAACCCCAGTTCCCTCAGTTGCTCCTCACAAGACTTGTGCTCCAGGCCCTTCACCAGCTTTGCTGCCCTAATACCCCTCCTGCCTTGCCACACTCCCTAAATCTTTAAACTGCTCTAGCAGATCCATCATTTTCTCACTAATTCAGAAATGGGCAGCACTTGGTGGCAATATGACGGACGCAGGGAAAGGTCTGAGATGGATAGTTAGCCGTATTTTTGGTGCTAGTAAGATAAACTGATCTTGCAGTAACCAAAACGTTGCTAATCAAAATGCTACCAAGGAGTACCTGACCTTTAAGGGGCAGGTCTTTTGCTACATAATAGAAAAAAAAAATAATAAAACAAAACCCAAACCAACAAAAAAACCCCAAACCACAGAAAACCTTTTATTCTAAGGTTGACATTATTAACATTTTCTATTTAACATACCACCCTATGACAAGAGGACATTTCCTTGCCGTCTAAACAGTCACACTAACAGTGATGCGTTCAGTCTGACAAAATGACCTTTTCGATTCAGGCAGAGCAAGAGCTGAACTGTAGATTTCCTGCAGACAGTGGGTGTTCATACGGCTCCGTCGGCAGCCGGGGCTGGTGATAATTGCAATTACAATCAGTGATCTTCTCTGCTTACTTACTTGCTTTAAAAGCAAGTGCTATATTAAAGAATCTGTGAATATTGACTGTACAAATGTTTTGACATACCATATTAACAACAAAATGAGTTCCTTTAGGCCTGAACAGACAGCCTTTAGCTCCAGTTACAGAAAGGCACAGCCTTGTCAAAGCTTGCCCTTGACCTAAGCGGAAGTCATAGACTGTAAGACACAAACACACGACATGAGAGGAAAAAACGGCCAACAGAAGAGCACACCCCCCCCAAAAGCTCACTGCTGGCGCAGGTGTGCCCTGGAGATCAGAAAAATCATTTCTTCCTATGGAAGTGAGACTTACGGCCTTTGCAGGCTACTCATATGAAATGACAGTGTAACACCTACACAAAATGAAAGATGCAATTTATATCTCTAAATATTACACTTACTGCTAGAACATGGGAAATGGCTCATTTGACTAATAACGCCCCAGTGCAGATCAGCTACCCAACAGTATTCAGAGTACTTTAAAAGATTATTAAAATAGTCTGAATGCTTTAACGTTTTTACAGCACACACCAAGCGAAGAATGAAGAAACACACAAATGGAATGTAACCTAATCCAAGGAGAGAAAATAGCTGGGAGTAGCAATATATATATATATATTAGAACTTATTTTTAAGGAATATAATTGATTCTCAGACAGCTCCATAAGATAGTTTCTCTACACTCGCTGCTCTCCAGCACTACCATACTACATTTTGGCCTGCCTTAGAATGCGAGGGGGGACTGAGAATTTCCAAATTGTTAAGTTGACAAATAATAGTACTGATAAAGGAAAATATTTAGTATCATAAGGAAACCAGTAATTATCAGGTTTCTTAAAAGATACCCCACACAAAAGTTCACATTATAATAATCACTATTTTGAGAGGAAATTTTTGAGCAGAAAGTCAGATGTCACAAACCAGAAATTAATCCATGGCAAATACCAACAGATTTGATTGCTGTTCTCAAATATTTGCTGGAAGCTGTGTATAGACTGAAGATGCATCATTAATATAAACAAACATTGCAACTGCAGTTCATCATTAATAATATAGACAGAATAAATAAATTCATCCAGAAATTTAAATTTTCATGCAATTGATTATTATTTAAAAATACCGGAAATGAAACATCCTTTAATACACACACAGCATTGGAAGTAGTCTTCAGATGTATCCCACATTCTAGCTAATTCTGTGCTAAGTATAGAGAAGAATCTATTTTAGTGTTGATTTCCATTTTTCAAATCTGGTAACCAGGCTTAGTTTACCCCAACTTACAATTTCTTGTACCTACTCAAGAGTCACCAGGGTGACTTGGAAACAAATTATGATATTAAAAAAAAAAAAAAAAAGATACACCCAGAGTTTACATAACTTTTTTTTTCTAGTGTTTTTTTTATATTTAGTTTCAGAGAAAAAACTTTAAAACTTCAATTACGTGCTACCAAAATTCAATTTCTTCTTAAAATGGAAGACAATATGCTCATATAGACAAATTAAACTAGGATACAGGCAATTCAAAAAAGACTTCTGGCTGTAAGACTGAGCAACTGCCTTCTGTACTATGCTTCAAGAAGAAAAAAACAAAACCAAACCACCACAAAAACCAAAAATCCCAAACCTCCCAACCCAACACCAAGACCCACCCCCACCAATCCTTCAGTATCTTCCTTTTGACCTAAAGAAAAATAACTTTCCATTACTGTTGCGTGTTCTGTTAGCTCAGTCATCATTTGTGGGTAGTCCTACAGTTTCCATTCCTAAGAATAACATAAGGCAGATAACAAACAAAAGGGGTCACATTGACCAGACACTGTTTTTCTTCACTCTATATGTGACATGGGGTTTGGATATCATGTACCTCCCCTTGGGCATACATAAAGATTACTAACACCCACAAAATTGTTGTTGTCATTTGTTTCAGGCTTGGGGGTCCTCCTGCCACCCCACGAGCTGGATAGATACTGCAGAGGGGAAAAAAANATGTCTTAAGGAGGTTGCCGTGGTGAATTTAATTCTGCATTTACATATTCACTGTGTGCAAAGTCAGAATACTGGACAAATCAGAACCTTAGCTTTCATAGATGGTTAAATGTTTGTGTTTCACATTGTCTAGGTTCTCAGCTGAAGACTCTGGTTCTTATTTGTAGAAGTGATGGATCCACAGCTAAGAAGTTTGGACCTACAAGCAGGAGCTGTATTTTGAACGAAACAATACCCTGGAAGCATGATCCCAGACATCTCAGATCAGGTAAATAAATCTGATTGCTACTTTTGACTGTAATCTATTTGCCTCAGTTCTAGACTACTCGAAAACCAGCAGTTTTGATGCTTTCCGCGATAAAATGCTAGAAAAAAACTAATCTTTAAAAGAGGATAATGATACCAATACAATTTCACAATAGTATTGTCGATAGGTCTATTAACATTTAAATGTTTGGACTGTGTAATGATAAAACACCTTAGAAAACTCACAAGGATATAAACTGTTCTATTTGAACAGGAATTGAATAACATGCAGTAAAGCAGGTATAGGGACAGTACACAAAGAACGAATGGGAGAGGGGAAGAAAAAAAGAACAATCCTTCCTGAATGAATTAAGAATTTGGAGATGAAAAAACATAGTGTATGCAACATAATTACAATGTACATGCACAAGATTAAATGGAGACCATGAAAAAAACCTTCACAACAACGTCTCCTAACTCCCGAAAGCTAAATTTTATGACCTTAATAAGGCTACTTTAACACTGCTTTTGTGTATGGTATTATATAATCTTGGTTTATTTATGACTTATATGATGTCTACACACACACATACATTCCCCAACAAATACACCCTCACATTATTATTTCATAGTGCATATTTTATTATTTCTCTTTCACTGACACCTGGAATATTTTGTCTTATGCATCCGCCAGGTGCAAGATGAACAGCAGATTACAACGCACTGTACTGTCACTGCATTTAAAGTGAGCTCATGTGTTTTTATACTACACTGCGTTAAGGATATATATATACATATATATATATATATATCAGAAGCAGTTCAATTCAGTGCAGCATCAATGCTCTTGTAAGAAGCCTTTATGGTCACCATTTTCTCCTCCTTCAGCTCATCTCAAGCTGTTGCAGCCATTGTCCCATTCATTTCCACAAAGCTATCCAGACAGGGCAGAGTTTGCTCCAAGGAGTCCAGCAGAGTTTATGAGCCCTGGTAGTCCCCCCTATAGCCCCAAATGCTGCCATGCTGGCACTAGCACGTCGGTGGGGATAAGGGTGCTGTACTGGGTCCTACTCTCTGTAATCTTGCATTTTTTCCGAGCTCTGCAGTGGATCTATGAATGACCTTGGGCACCTCCTTTCATCTTACCACAGCACTGGTTTTACTTACAGTTTTTGCCTGGCCTATTTGTGAATTTTTGAAAGACAGATGCTCATTAACATGTATAATATCAAATATGATAAAGCCGATTTTGAAAGGAGCCTCTAGGTGCTACTGTAATACAAAAAATAAGTCATTTTTTTCTCTATTCTTAATAAAGATAGGTCAGAGCTGTTGATGCTTTATATGCAAAGCCCCAGAGAATTTAATATATCAAATCAATTCCCCTCCTTTACTACTATTGCTAAAGAGAAGCTTTTTTTTTTTTTTATGTCTTTCCCTCTAACGACAACATCAAAGAACTAAGGGAAACAAATTTTGCACTAGGAAGGCTGTGTCAAAAAACATTTAACTTCAAACAAAACACCACACATAAAGCTGACAAGATGAGAGATTTAAACACTAATTAGCATCAATTTCTTTATTGAATTACGATTTCAAGAAAATGTTGTGTGACCCTCTGATTTAAATACTGTTTTCCCTTCAAATATATTTTTCATGGCCAATATGGGTTCTTAGATTTATAAGCGTGGATTGTACATTTTGAAAGTTTGATTTTTACAGATTAGCTCATGTTTTCACATTTATAACCAAAGACTGTGAGGACTTTATTAATCACAGTATGCATATTCAAGATCAGAACTGTTACAGAGTATGCAAGACCGTATCTCTACATCACATTCCTATGCGAAGAAACAACTTCTTCATACGCACTGAACAGGCAACAGAAAAGATGTAGTCTTAACTCTCTCATAATTACCACTCTCTCAACTACAACTCCCACCCGATGAGCAGACAAACACGCTCTGGGCTCCAAGCTTCTCGAAGAAGGCTCTACAGCAATGGCAAAACTGCACATAAGTTGCTTCTCTTTCCTACAAACTCATCAGAATCCCCCATTTGTCTCAATGATCACACAGATGTAGAGGTTTGCAAAAGCATTACAGGTTAATTCACATCTACCCCATGAAAATCCTTTTCTTTAAGATTCATGTATGAAAAACAGATTTCATGGATGAATGAACTTAAGGAGAAGCGGGAGCTATGAATGCTTCTTTCTGTACAGCTTTCCCACATGTAACAAGAAAGGAGATTTACACAGGGAGATGAAAACTGACCTAAACCAATTTCGTGATAGGGGGCCATACACAGAGTGAATGCTGGAAGTCTCAATTAATGAGGATTACAAGCAGGTGTGTTGTGACTGAGATGCCAGAACATGAGAAAGACACCCAGGGGACTAGCTCACCTCTATTCTAATGAGGTTTGCTTGACAAAGGAGAAGTACGATGATACAAGCCATCTATATATAATTTATGAATTCTTGGCACCATTATAATGTTGACATGCAATTGCTTTAAGGCAGAGTGTGTGTCTGTGGGAAAGGGGACTGTAACACGCCTCTGTGGGAAGCAGGATCAGGTGAAGTAGTTAACTCTAACATTGCTGCCCTGACCCAAGAGTGGGCAGGCTAAGCAAGCTGCCTAGATGGGCAAGCACCTTGTCAAAGGTTCCATGCAAAGGGGTGCCAAAGTGGTCAACAAAGAAGTCACTGGTACACATTAAAGGAACTGAGCCCCTAAAGAGCATTGGCACAATACAGAAAGTGAAAAGCCTGCTTTCTCAGCAGGTGGAGTCCCATCTAAGTACAGCATCACACAAAGGGCGAAAGCAAGTGGGTTTAAAACAGGACAAGGGTTCTGAAGGACCTTGAGGCAACTGAGAGAATACAACTAGAGGGATTCCTATTTTTACATTTCTTGTGCAAGTTAAGAGAGAGTTACATTTTAATCCTATGCAATATAAACTCATAGATAAGTTATAGCCTACCATGCACCCCAGAACCGATAAATTGTAAATACAAAGCACCCGGGGGGCAGAGTACTAGAGCATGTGAGTGATTTCCAGGTCAGCCTGAAAGCGCAGTTCTCATGAAGGGAAGGCAAAAACTTTTACTCAGCAAACATGCAACAACAAAACCAACCAAACAAAAAGCAAATGAAGAAAGAATCCTGTCACTTCATATGTCAAGAGAAAATTCAGAGCACAACAGTCCAGGAGGTGAAAACCCAAATGAACAAACTAGTGGTGTGGAGTTGCTACAGGATTGTGAGAACTCCTGAACTTTGATGGCACAACATAGTGCCTCTGCCAGGAAACAGTGGCAACGAGGATAAGAAATCAAACTGGCAGTCATAATTAGCTTTCAAAACACATACAAACAGTTTTCCTGCAAGAATACTGGGCCAACTTTTAGATCTCAATGGCTTTAAGGAAAGGAAAAGTAACAAATACAGTATAAGCCAAACCCCAGGATGTAAGGTCCTAGTTGATCTTCCTGTGTGCTAAAGTGAATATTTAAAGTTTATAGAAAGAAGTCATAGAATGGTTTGGTTTGGAAAGGATCTTAAAGATCACGTAGTTCCAACCCCCCTGCCATGGGCAGGGGCACCTTCCTCTAGACCAGGTTGCTCAAAGACCCATCCAACCTGGCCTTGAACACCTCCAGGGACGGGTCATCCACAGCCTCTCTGGGCAACCTGTTCCAGTGCCTCACCACCCTCACAGTGAAGAACTTCATCCTTATACCTAATCTGAATCTACCCTCTTTCAGTTTGAAACCGTTACCCCTCATCCTATCACTACACTCCCTGATAAAGAGTCCCTCCCCATCATTCCTGTAGGCCCCCTTAAAGTACTGGAAGGCTGCTATAAGGTCTCCCCTGAGCTTTCTCTTCTCCAGGCTGAACAACCCCAACTCTCAGCCTTTCCTCATAGGAGAGGTGCTCCAGCCTCCTGGTGACCTTCGTGGCCCTCCTCTGGACCCACTCAAGCAGGTCCATGTCTTTCTTACGCTGGGGGCCCCAGAACTGGACACAGTACTCCAGGTGGGGTCTCACCAGAGCGGAGTAGAGGGGCAGAATCACCTCACTTGACCTGCTGGTCACATTTCTTTTGATGCAGCCCAGGATTTCTGGGCTGCAAACGCACACTGCCGGGTCATGTTGAGCTTCTCATCAACCAACGTCCCCAAGTCCTTCTCTGCAGGGCTGGTCTCTATCCACTCATGGCCCAGCCTGTATTTGTGCTTCAGATTGCCCTGACCCACATGCAGGACCTTGCATCTGGCCTTGTTGAACTTCATGAGGTTCGCACGAGCCCACCCCTCAAGCCTGTCAAGGCACCTCTGGATGGCATCCCTTCCCTCCAGTGTATCAATCACACCACACAGCTTGGCGTCATTGGCGAACTTGCTGAATGTGCGCTCAATCCCACTGTCCATGTCGCCAACAAAGATGTTAAACAGCACCGGTCTCAGTAGCAATGCCTGAGGAACTCCACTCCTCACTGGCGGGTTTACTATCTACATTTCCATGGCAGAAAATTAACTTTCAAAATAAAACACTTTATATATTTCTTATATACTAAGCGGCAAATTCTGAGCTGAATAAGGCCAGCACACCCTAGTATGTTTATCCAGAGGCACTAGAATATCTCCCTATATTGATATTCAGAGTAATATATGTAGAGAGATACTGAGGATTTCTGTGGTCCCTTCCCTACTCCACTTGCCTTACCGTTTTCTACCGTGTGTAGAAGGTGTGCCTGGCTTTTTAAACTAGCAATCTGCAAAAACAATTAGAACGCTGTTTACCAGATCACACAAAATGCTCAAATGATACAGCGTATCTATGCAAAGCACAGGCCTTAGAGATAAAAGGATTATTTCAAATTAAACAATCATGATTCTTTCTCTGCAATTTATACCACTGTGTGTTAGAATATTGAAAGCCTACCTCACTACTTTGGTCACAATGAGCTTTACGACATCTCAAGGGACACATCTGTGACTTGTTTCAAAACATACAGGTTCTATTTTGCTGAATGATACCATGGTTCTGTCGTCTTGTTCATTAGAAGGCAATGAAAAAAAAGCCAGAGGAAAAATTTTTTGAATAATTTCAAGCACAAAGGAACAGATAAAAAAATAATCAGATTGCATAATGCCACAATTGTTTCAGGGGACCTGTCCTTCTGAAATTACCATAAATGTCTAGACTTGCAAGGAGAGCTTCTATTATAAAAATAAAATATATCAGGAGTGTGAATGGCCTCGATCCATTTAAAGTATTTTTCAACTGACAGTTGAAGTGTATGCTGAAAAGTCAAAGCTGTTGTAGCAAATCAACCTGATTTTCAAAACACATTCAAAGCCCCACCGTGCTCTTGTTTTTCAGGGAAGGAAAAAAAAAAAAACCAAAACAAAACCATCACTGCATGTTTCTTATGGAGGGTGATTTTAGTGTTGTGGATTGCTGAGACAAATAAGCAGCTAAATGCAGGAATTTAGCCCATATGAAGCTACACCCACACTATTGACATTCAGCTTTCACTGAAGGTCTAACAGATTTGAAAACTAAAGTTGCCCAATTTATCCCAGGAACCCCAAGTGATGGTACTATCATTTGGTGAGCAAGAACTCAGCAGCCTAAGAAATGCTCCTACCATGTCCTCATGGAGCGGTACTGCAGTTTGAGGAAATTAATGTGGAAAGCTTAGGACTACATACACTCTTACTTTCCAGAGCTAGTTTATACCCCTCAGAGAGTATAAAGGCCAATATTCTAGCCCTACATGACAAAAACCATCCAAGGAAGGTACTACTTTTTGCACTACTATGAAGTGGTGTAGTCGACCACCATATTACTTTCCCTGTGTAATGGAAATGGATGGTGAGAGACACTGTACATCATCATAGATGGAGAAGACAGGTCAGGCTGTCAACATGGTAGAATGCAGCTACACGTTGCCAATTCTCAGTATCTAGGACTGCAGATGAATAATAAGGCTCAGCTAGGCACACACAATCCCCAATTCTTTTTTTCCTCTCACAGGCATACAAATCAGGTAGAAATTTCTTAGAATTACTGTAGTTTTCCTGATTCTTAAGATTGCCTTTGTGGTACTGTAAAGCCTATGTGGCCTGCTGAGTAGAAACACTTGCACTTATTTTTTGGTTTTGATGGGTGTGCTTTTTTTTTTTTTTTAATTTAAGAAAATAAAGTCAGCCATACAGCAAAATTAATTTAACCCAAAGGATGGTAAGTACAAGGAATGTATCAAGATGATCTGCTTTCAGAACTGCCAACACAAGTAAATGAACACTTTATGTGGTATTTTGCTTTCATATGTTAATTTCAGATGCACAGTTGATACCATATATTTGAAACTTAAATAAAGCATAAAAAGGTTAAAAAATACAGACTCCACTGAATAAAAGCCAACGTATCTATCTAGTTAAGCTATATGAGATAATAATAAAAAAAAAATTGACATCAAAGCAACTACCTCATTCAGGCCTTTCAAAATACTTGTCATTAAAAGATGGTTTGTTGAAACTTCAGACAGGCTAAATGTATGCCACATTTTGAGTGAAAGAATTACCTTTCCAGGGTTGCAATTACAACTGTACTTAGTTGTCATGGCAACCTGGCAACATATAGATGTTGTCAGATGAAGACATCAAGGGGCAGACAGCGATTTTCAAATCACCGCATGCCAAGTGTCATTTTTCACGGGTATATCTGTGCTCAGTTAGGAAAATAGAGATTAAAAAATGGAAAATTAGCATTTTAAAACAATGTTTAAAAAGCATTCAGATTGCAGTACCAATACCCCATTTTGCTGAGCTATTTTAGTATTCTTTGATTAGTGCCTGCTTTTTCTTCTTTTTTCCAGTTAACACGTTCCCAAAATATAAGCACCACATGGGGAGTTGAAAGGCAAAGAGATCAGGCTCAGCTATGAAGGTTACCATGCTTTGGTGATTGCTTAAGTCCTGCTATTATCCCCCACCTTTTTCTTTCTGTTTTAGTTGTCCTGCTATCTTGACTTGGGTATTTTAGGTCAGGTGCTCTTTTTGACCTGTACTCCTATTCCTTTTGAGACAGCACAAGGAAAAATGGATCTGTACTAAAAGCCAGTGCTGACGTGCCCCAATGATGTAAAGTTCTGCAAATACTCCAGCTGTGATCTATTTGTAAAGGTTGAGGCAGAATCCAGAAAACATCCACTACAAACACAGCTTTCAGTTCTCTTCCGCAGGCAGCTCATACTGCGGTGCTGTCATCTATACTGCTATTTTTAATTCTACTGACCAAGGTGGCTTTGCTCTGTTTTATATTAAGGGTTCCAACAAAAACTTTCTGTTCAACAGAAGTTTGGCGTTCACTTTATTTACACGGGCTTCTCATACCATGATGCCATACTCATTATTGTCACACCATACAGTACCAGTTTGAAATGGATCAAGCCTGAAGATATGCTTGTGCATCCTTCCATCTAGCCAGAGTGCATGCAGGTGTTTATGCTGTAGCAAGACAGAGGCACCATTCCAGCATAAAGTTTGCCTGAATACCAAATGGTGTAAGCAAGCAGAAAGCACCCAATACGCTCTGAATCTTCGTTGGACAAAGCTATTCTTTCAGAGCTTTTAAACA
>VYZV01045519.1:2641-16580 GCA_013401275.1 Pandion haliaetus
AGCTTCCAGTAAGTGCATTAGGTAAGTCAAGATTTTACCACGAAAACAAAGCTCCAAGAGCTTTATTGTATTAAGAGCTTTGCAATCAACACACTGCTGGCTATCTTTAAAATGAAGAACAGCTGTGACCTCTCACAACGAAGAGGAATAGATTGGTATCAGCAACAGTAGTATCATTTATGAACTGTTCTGACACTAATCTTGACAGTGACTGCTTCTTACGTCCTTGATAAAGTCTCTTATCTTTTCTGTATTGCTTTTCCTTCTCATAGAGGGCTGATGATACCTGCAGGACAGAAATATGTTATACTAGTGGGCCATTTCAGCAACTAATTTTCTAATGCAGTCAAAACGAATAGGGAAAGAAAAGCACCTCCTCCGTAAGACAGTAGGCGCAGGGGACTGAGAGAGTCCACAGACAAGCTATAGCCCATGATTTAATTTTCACGTACTCCTTGATGTCATTTTGTAAGGCCCACAGTCTGTTTTTGTTTTTTAATTCTGATTAGATACCACTATGGTAAAATTAATCCAAATTGTTCCAAAAACTAATGTGGGCCACAGCAAAACCCACAACTGTGCTGCATTAATGAGACCAATACTGGAAGACTAACGAGACTTCTAGAATTACTCTTTACCAAAGAATGACGAAATCACGGAGAGGGCATAGAAAAGCATCAGAAATGATTCAGTGGCCTTACAGATCTAAATTTGTTGCTTATCAAAAATTATACTTAAGGAGCCACTTAAACATAATAACCGAGTACTGAAATACAGATGATGTATCAGGTATCCATGGGGTCTTTAGCTTCGCAAAGAAAGATATAATAAGAACCTATAGAACAAGGTTTCCATCAGACAGATTCCAAATGAAAATAAGGTACACATTTGAACAATGAGGGTGATTAACTACAAGAAGAAACCACCCGGGAAGGGCGAAGGTGTCCTGCTCTGAATATTCTCAGATCAAGACAGGATGTCCTTCTGAAAGGAATGCTTTAAGCAAGTTATAACTAGGTAGGAGTACAAAATATTTAATTGTATGTATGTATACTTCATGATGTAAGGATCACTTGTCCTTAAATACTGTGAATCTCTTAAGGATAAGTAGCAGGAGGGACTGCAAAGTCCATGAAAAGCAAGTTGGAATACATAGGAAGAACGGGAGAAGAGGGAGGAGAAGAAAACAGAGCAGAGAGAGCAACTGAAGGGCACAATATACTAAAGTTGACAGCACATGCATGAGCAGTAGAAAATGAAAAGGGGAGAGAGATGAGGAGCCACAGCATTAAAGAGAGAAAAGGAAACGACCTGGAAAAGAACTGAATATTTTAGACAAGGTTGGAGACAAAAGGGAAACAAAAAGAAAAAAGAAGAGTAAAACAAAACACACACCCCGAGATTTTGGATCGGGAAATTAAGTGTAATGCACGATGGGTGTATTTTATGTCAGTTCCCTGGCAGACATCCTGTATCCCTGACGTCCAGGGAAATAAACCCTGAAGTATTTTCCCACTCCTAATTATGGGAGGTTTGTGGCTAGACAATGATCCTGCATATTGCATAACTCACAGAACACCCACTTGAAACATTTTACCACCACTATTTGTCAAATCACTCTTACAGCAGTGAGTAAAAAGACCAAGTAATTGCAGGGTAATATGCATTCAGCAAATTCTGATCTAATTAACGAGCTTCTTATGCTTTAGCCGAAACCATTCATAAAATTCTTCCGCCAATAATTCCTTATCTGATAGTTATTTTAATTGTGAATGGAAAAAAAAATTGCTAATAAAATATATACAGGACCCAAATCCTTACTGCTGTGCATACCGATCGTCTCACGTGCAAACCAGACATAACTCAAACAGAACAGGTACAAAAATGCAAGAAAGAACTGGATTCACAATTTACAACCCGTTTGTTGTCACTTACATAGTTACACAGATTACACAACACAAACCTTGCATTTCTTACTTGAAAAATACGTACAGTCTACAGGCCCCTGTTTGCTAAGAACATCATTCAGTCAAGGATGAGACAGTATCATGTACCACGTGCAGCTGATGGGACCAACTATAAAACTGCCCGTCGGTATAAAGTAAACTTCAAATTGATTGTTAAATTTCCAAAGTTCACAAATATTTGAGTATTTGCGTGAAAAGTTATGTGTCTATGAATATTCCATTTTGTCATTAAAGCAAAAATTTGATATTTGGTAAAATAATTATTTAAAATTAAATTTGAATTTTAATACGAATAAATACGTGTGAGAAGCTATGATGCTGAATGTTACTTTCTCAATTACCTCAGTATAGTTTATTTGTTTCGATGCTCTCAGAATTCCAATCTCATAGACCTCCTCCCCGTGAGTGTACGATTGCCTCACTCCTTTCTGATACTCTTTGAAGATAAGGATGCCTTTAGAAGATGTTTTTATTTTCCATCTGCAAGCCCAAAATGTAGTTTGCTTTCGTATGTTCAAAATCTTTATACGTACATTGCTGTTAAAATGATGTACTGAGAACCTGTCCATAGTACACCTGTGACTATGATGTGTATGATATTGCTATAGATATCAAAGCAAGAGTTTCTAGTCTGTTCACTGCAAGAATGACGGCACACAAAGCTCTGACACCTTCCAGTGATGTTCTGTAATAACGCTTTCTGAAGTTTTTGTGAGGGGCTTACGGCCTGATCTTGCATTCATGCGTCTTCCTTCCTGTAACATCGAGGCTACAAGAGATTTAATTCACAAGTCTTCCACCCTGTTAAAAAGCACACTTCCAAACGAAAAAGGGGCTGTGATACAGGAAATCAGAAGAAATGCTATGTGTGTGAATCCCAAATTAGTGTCTTGGTTAGAGGAGGGGTGAGGATGCCTTCTAATAACTCTAAATTTTACTGACCTCTGTAGCCTAGGTCCCATATCCCTTAACTAATGTTTTTTCCCATCGGAAGCTCTTCATTCCTTCTGTCTCAGAAATTCAAAATCCAATGCTTCCCAGTACACCCAAAGCATCCTAACCCAGAGTTCTCAACTAATCTTTTCCTTAAACCCTTGTTATCCCTGAGCCTTCAAGCCCATGGCAAAATTCTGTATTCCTTTACGATCACCTCTCCACCATCCCACCCTAATCCTTGCACAACCTAATCCTCCAACCTAAAGCTTTCTGATCAAAATTCCCCTGTTCTTTCCTTCCCTTGCCAAACCTCACCTGTCCCTGCAACTCAGAGCCTACGTACTTACAAACTGTGTCCTCCTGGTCTGTTGAGGGCATCTCCCTTCCCCATACCTTTCAGCTTCCTTGTGCCTGCTGGTATGCCCTTTTGTACTCCAGTTAGCTGCTGTCATCAGCTACAGTCCCCCGTCCCCCCGTCCCCATTTGCTTTTCTCTGAAAAGCTTAACCTTGGCTCATGCCTTGGAAGGGTGTTAAGAATAGAGGTGGCAGCTGCACATATCCAAATGTATCTGCCAGGAGCCTAGGGGGCAGAAGATGAGGGTGCGTCTGAGGAAGGAGAGAATACTTGCCATAGTCGGGACAGTAAAAGGACACAGCTCCTTACAATTTATAATCTGCTTCAGTGACTTCTTATCCTGCCATTTTTTAAAGCAGATGAACAGCCTTTCTGGACTACTTGTCTCCTCAACTAAAGAAGACTATCTCATCAGCGGATGCCATGATATATCCATGTAGCACTGTAATTCCAAACGGGAAGGTGCTATTATTTTGGGGAAGTAAAATAAGCAGTTTAGAAACTGCTACGTCACCAACGACAGAAAGCTCTCCCGCATAATTTTTAGATAGCACTGTCTTTGCCACATTGTTGGAAATGCTAAGTAACTTGTTTACTGCACCTATTGCTAGACAACAGTTAAGTCTGCTACTGAAAATTTTATTCATGCACTGGTTTGTACTCTGTATTGTATGCCTATCAGTCTTCTCCAAATAATTTTTGAACCCGTTGAGCAGAGCTGACAGAGAGGTTGAGGTCTCAAAGCTGATAAATTTCTACACGTTCCTTGAAAACTGGCAGACAAGTAGAGGAGAAAGACACTCTCAGTTCCCCGACTGGGGGAAAGGCTGCAGCCTGGTAACAAGAATCCTCCATCATGAGAGGGACAGAGAAGGTAAAGGGAGGAAAAGGGAGAAATGCGTGGGCTGTATTTGAAACATCTTTCAGAGTTCTCACCTTTTACCAAGATTACAGTTGAGACATACAAATAGGAAAGTAGGTTTCAATAATTCCACTTTTTACAGAGAAACTTGCTATCTAAGAGATAAAGTAGGGGGAAGCTATGCTGGTTTTGGCACATACAGACTTCTTACCCATGCACTTCAGTTTCTCATCAGAAAGGTGATGCAGAGGCTGAGATAGCTGTCAGAAAGTCCTAACTAGCACTCAGTTGTAGTCTAAGGCAAATACAGAATATACTGCTTAAACCCAGTATTTTTAACATTCAGTAGTGTAAACAGAACAAATGCATTTTCACGTAACGAAGAGTATTTTCACAGTATTTCACTGCATGGAAGCTAACAACTTCAGATAGCACTGCTATTACAGCTGAGGTCGCTGGAGGAGATAGATGTTTTGTATCCATTAGAATGGCTTGTGCGCCTGGAAGCTTTTTTTTTCTTCTGTTATGTAAGCTGATCTAGTGGAAGATACAGTCTGTCCTCACAAACCTTGCCTACTTTAATTAGAAAGCATTAGCGTAGTCCACACTGCAGACTTCCACACAGTCCTGTACCTAAGTAGAACAGTTGCAGCCAGCTCTCTGCTAACCACCCCTTGCTGAGCTCTGCTGTGTCCTAGGTGGCTTGACAGCTGGCGGAGTCCCTGGAACAGGCAGAAAAAACAAGCAGTGCAAGTCTAAGATGTCTGAATTTAAGGAAGAAACTGAAGGCTGGTAACTAATGCCTCTTACACCGGTCGCTTTCAGGTATAGAGCAGTTGCCTCGTGGAGCCGTGTTCAGGGAATTGGAATCCCTATGATCACTGCTATTGAGATTTTCTCCATTTGGCTTCTGTCCTTCATACTGGCTATTCCAGAAGCGATTGGTTTTGCTGTGGTACCTTTCAGATACAAGGATGAAGGTTATGTTACCTGCATGCTCAATCCTACAAATAAATTTATGTGGGTAAGTAACATCCTTTCTTCTCTTTTTGGAATGCACAGTATATAGGTTAGGCAATTAAGACGCTGGATTATAATACGCTTTATTCAGCCATTAAAGTGCAAAATGTATTCTAGTGTATATTGGTGCAAAGAGGATCCTTCATTTACAGTAACCTGTCTCTACTTTCAGCCAGAGATACTAAATGGGACTTTACAACATTTTCATTTCTTCACTGCTGAGGATTCTTAATACAGAAATTTGCAATTCGGGCCTGCTTAAAGTACAATCAAGAGGTGTATCAGGGTAGCGAGAGCCTTGGAAGGTATTGTGTTTCTAGGTGTAACACCTTGGAGCTTGTAACTGTCAAAACCCATGTTTTACCATGATTAGTCATCATTTTGCATGCTGTAGCCAGCTCTTTTGGCAGATAAAGAAGAGGGTGGGGCCATGTTCTAACATAACTTCTCCAATTCTATATGCACTTACAAAGTCAAACAGAGAGTAATCCCTTCCCTTACAAAAAATCATCGCTACAAATCTGACAGACTCACATCTCCAACCTAGGTAGCTTGGGCACTGTTAGCTGTCATGTAGATAGAGCTACTCAAGAGCAAGAGAAGTGCCTAAGACACACCAGGCTTCTTTGGCACGTTTTATAGCCCTCATCCTCTGTGCTACTGCAGCTTAACAGTTGCCAATACCCACATTAGCTTGTTCAAAGTAAGTCAGGTGAGTAGTCCCTACAAAATTAATAGATCTTTACTGCACAGGGGGGTAGTGATTTTCTGCCTGGCCGTACACTGAGAAAACGGGAAAGGGGTATCTTAATTTTTATCTTGTGAACCCAAAGAAGGGCCAGCCACCAGTCACCTAGTAATAAAAAAAAAAGTAATATTCTGTTTTGTCTCAGAGAAGACAGATAGCGCAAGGTCTTAAGTCTCGAGGGAAACGCCGTATTTTTTTCCAGACTAGACTTTTTCATGATAGAGTGCAAGCTTCTCTTTTTTGAATGTCTGGCACTTCTTCTTTTATTGGATCAGAATGTGGCTTGGGTTGGAATTGGGAAGGATAGGGCAAAATGGAGCTAGGAAGTTTAGAAAATAACAAGTGTGGATGGCTACCAGTTTTTCAGAGGAACATCCCCAACTTTGGCAGGGTTAGACAGACTGCAGGGATGGCAGAAAGAGCAAGAGGCAACTGCAAGAGAAGACAAAAGAAATTCCCTAATGGAAATAATTAACGCAGGTGAAAACGGAGAGAACTGCCCAGGACTCACTATACCTTTGTTTCTAAACTCTACAGACTATATGACTGTAGATAGTGTAGTTAGAAGGATATGATTTACGAAATGCATGCTGCAGCAAATTTCCCTTTTCTAATAGCTGTTTTTCTCCACAAATGTGCCTGCACAATCTTCACTTCTCTCCCTAAGAAAAAGAAAAGCTTTCTCTTCTCTCTTCTCAAAAACACTACAGTTCAGGTCTTCCATAGGCACGCTAACTTTAATGAATATTATTCTGTTCTTAATGTGGTAAGTAGAACAGCTTGTTTTGTTTTATTAGCAGGAATTAGTATCTTTTACTTGCTCCACATAATTCAAAAGCTCCAAATCTCCCCACAGCAGTTTGATTTTGGAGGAAACAAACCAGCATTTACATCCAAGCTGAGAGTAAATGTTGGACGTGTCAGTCAAAATGGAGAGTGTTGTGTTTCAATGCGTTGCAAGCAAGTACAAACATGAGATTAAAATGGAAATATCATTTTAACCTTAACTATAGTATTTACTACCACAAACACCACAATAAACAATTACTAAACCTTGGGAAGGATTTATAATTAAATTTTGTTTTTAATAGGAGCTTTATTCATGTTTAAAGCTATCCTTGAAAGACTTAAAAGATTCATGCTAGACCATGATTCCCAAGAGGCTGAGTGCACTAGGAAACTTGTTTAAAATGCACGTTTCCTGTAGAAAACCAGTTCCATGTGGGCTTTCAAGACAAACAAAAGAACGTCTACTTCTCTTAAATCAACCCAATTTTGTGCTTTGATGTAAGCTTTGTGAAACTCGGATTCCACAAGTAATCATTTACAGACGTTTCCTTGTAGGTTTTACAACCTCACAAAGCCAGGTCCTCATACAGAATTGATGCACCGGTCAGGGTTGTAACACGGAACTCTATGCGTGTGTTTTCTTGACTGACCGGCAATGCTCACAAAAGCCGGTAGACTTGGTATGATAGAAAGTTTTCCTGGTAAAGCATAGCATGGATTCACACAGTACACATTTTGTTGTGCTGCCAACCAATATGATTCTAGCCGGACTTGGAGGAATTTGCCACGTAAAAGATAATTGTCTCCATGTATTAGCAATCCTTTTCTCTGCAGAAAGAGCGGTAATTAGATTTCCCCTCAGTACAAACTCTTCAAATATGAGGCATACTGTTTTCTGCTGGTAGAAGTTCCATTCCCAGTGGGGGAAATTCTGCCCCCAAGGAGAGTGCAACTATGCAGCAGGCTGTAGCCCCTCCTCACGCAGGGATGAGGCTAATGAGGAGTAGGAAACAAGCTAATCAACACAATTCAAAATGTCCTGTGAGGTGGCGTTGTGGCCTAGATACCAGCAGCGTACTCTAAATTAGCAAGCTCAGTAAGCAGCTGTGTTAGGGCAGAGGGAGAAAAATCAAAAGCATTCCCTTTTTCTTAGAAAATCAACTTTCTAGTGTAACTAAAGCGATTTAAAAATGAACATTATTAAATACTAGTCTATTAATTGCATCCTTTTTTTTTTCATCTTTCAAAGTTTAGTACCGTTCAGTTTTAAAAGTGAGCAGGATGTCAAAAGTTTGACTTTTTCAAACAGGATTCGTATAATCCTCAGTTATTAGCATTTTGACATTTGGTGTGGGAACTGTGATGTTACAAGAGCACATCCACTAGGAATAAACAAGCTAGGGGAAAGATTGTGAGAAAGAAGGTTCCCTTTTACACACATCCATCTCAGTGACTAATAACATAGAGACAGGAAGTATTTAAAATGTCATATTTCAGTGCACACTTTTGGCTAAGCATGAAAGTAAAAAACCAAGATACAACATTTTCTCAAGTCTGAAAATACAATCGTCTACAGAAAAGAGTAATTTTAAATGTTTTGTCAAATGTAGTATTTTCCATAATAGAGAAACGTATTAACTCAAACCACAACTGAAATCACAGCTAAGACTTAAAATTACACAGCAAAGTACTCCTCTGTCAAGTCCTTCAGTGTCTGTCACAAAAGGCAAATGGCATGAATGGCAGGCAGGCAAAGGGTTAAAAGTAACCGTACCACTAGAAGCCACCCGTCTTAAGCTTTGCATGTATATCAGACAAATGCTTATGAAGTGGCTCCTATCTGCCCAGTACACAGGCAAACCAACCACCAGTCTTTTCACTGATAACAAAAGGTGATTAAACTTACAAGACATTTTGAATTTTCCTTTTTTGGAATCAGGACAGAAGCCATAGAGGTAAGTGGCATTTCCTGAGACAGGCTTTTAGTAAGATTTGTTATCTCAAACTGACACTGTCTACATTTTGGCATGTCTTTTTCATGAAACTGGATTCCAGTTTTCATGAATGAGTGTAAATGTTCAGAAAACACAACCAAAAAAAATTAATTTCAATCCAAGGGAGACTGCAACAAAGGTACAGGCAGGCTATCCGTAACGTAAAATAAATGTTAACGCTGCCACAATTCCCATTTTGATGTTGGTCCAAAACAGATCAACAATAAGGAAGTTTACATAATTTCTGCTGTTTACCAATAGACAGATACCAGCGTACCGTCACGCTTTCCAAGACCTTTCTGTGGTACTTTCCATTGAATCGTGAGAAAATATCTTCTCTTTTCTTTATCTTATCTACAGTTTTACAAAGATGCAAAGGATTGGTGGCTGTTTGGTTTCTATTTCTGCATGCCACTGGCATGTACTGCCATCTTTTATACGCTAATGACTTGTGAAATGTTAAACAGAAGAAACAGCAACTTGAGAATTGCTCTCAGTGAACACCTTAAGCAGGTAAATATTAGGAACACCAATGTTTGGAAATACTGTTCTCTCTTTGGGTTATCTTAGAAATGTTTCCAAGTGTACCTGAATACAGTAAATTACAGAAATAGAAAGTGAGGATGTAGGTTATCTGTGACATTAAAGTATTCATTTAAGCCCAGAACACAAGACTAACTGATAGCATAAGGAGGTATTGAAGACAAGTGTGCTCAGGAAAATAGCCAGTTTCTTTCTTTTCTTAAGTCTCTATGACTGTTGTGCTCTCCTGCTCTTCAACCTTAAGTCACTACTGGCTAAATGCTTTGAAATTTAGCTACAAAGATTTGCCAAAAACCCGTTTCTTTTTATTCATAAAGATATGACTTCATGGGTCCTCCCTACTTTTGGCACACTTTGATATGCAACTTTAGTTTCATATAAAAAGCAACTGTAGAATAACCTGGGTTAGAATAGAGTTGTTTTTTGGTGGTTTTTTTTTTTTTTTTTCCAGGGCTACTGCACTGTTGCAGTACCACTGCTGTAGCTGCTTTGAAAAGAGCAACAGGAGAATAGTACAAACAAAAGATCGCAGAGTAACGCCACTCACAGAACCCTCAGCGCTCACTCTGCTGTTTTTGCAGCACTGTCTGATGTTCAATTCCCAACTGCAATGTTAAAAACAATCTGTAGCTTTTCCCCTGCGTTAACGTCAGCCCCTCAAATTCCACTCTTTCTTTCAAATTCCACATTCACAGATGTGAATCCCTAAAGCAGTCCCCTCTGCACCGGAGTGAGTTCTCTCAGAGGTTCCTCCTCTGCTGGTGCATTCCAGATCAGGGCAGACTGGAAAATCCTCCCCTTGTGCAGATCCTCCACTTTCCCCCCTCATCAGGCCCCAGGGCATGCAATACAGTCTGTCCTAGGGCCACAGGAAAGCTACTCCACCCATTAGAACTAGAATGGTATGTACTGGGTGGGGGAATCCACCCTCCAGCTTTCCCAACCTGATGTGCAGTGCCCCGCAAGCTACTCAGGCTGGTTGCTGGAGGATGACTTTATGCCACAATTTACGCGTGCCTGTCTTTTTAACTATCACCTTTTAGCCCTTCTTCCTTCCTTCCTTCCCTGCAGCCTTGTCCACATTAATGTCTAGTCATGATCCTTTCCGTATTTTGATAGAAACGGGTATTACAAGAAAGAAGAAACAATAATAGTCATACTCAAAGCCTAACAAGACTTACTGTAATCACACATTTGACTTTAAGTTTTCTAATGGCAGAGCCTTGCAATGCTTCTTATTTGTTACATTACAGCGGCAGTTTCAGAAGTGGTATCCTTACCCCTTCATACGCTTCTCTATCAAATCCATGCCTACCAAACACCACTAGTATGCATTGTCAAAAACCCACTAAAACATCTGTAAATCTCTAGAGCCATATAAAATAGCGATCCGATTTAAATTCTTTCCTAAGTATTATGAGGTTCAACTGTAATACGGATATTTCTAAAATTTTGTTTGCAGAGGAACTATTTACTTGAGAACATCAAGATCACATAGAAAGGATCACATAGCAAAATTAATATACTGTGCAGTATCTATGTAAAATGATGCATACTAAATATAAAATAACACATCAGAGAGCATTTGACATCCTGACTAGGTACGTGTTGAATGGAACTTTTATTGCCAATTGATTTAGGTGCCTTGGCTTTACAGACTGCCCCACATCAAAGATTGGGTACAAGTGGTTTATCAGGCAGGTGTGATCCCAGTTTCCTTCATACCTGAAAAAGTTCTCTTGCAGATTATGCACGTTTCTGAAGAAGGAGGTTTAGCTGAGGGATCGCCAGAAAACTAATCCAGCGTGGAGGAAAAAGAAGGGCTGGGAAAGTAATCAGGTTCAGGAAAGCCCAACAGTGGATTTTCCTTGGCTAACATCTACAGTGTCCTGGCAATGACCTGTGTCCTCCTCCAGCTGCTCCAGTATCAGCGATGAGCAGGCTCTGTTGAGGATGGCCAGAATCAAGAACGTGACAAGCCCCATAAAAAACAGTTCAGGGACATCAGGTAGTCTGGAAGCTGCACTTTGGGAATCCTTGCACGCTTTATCTAGACTTCTTTGCTGCCGACATCACTACACTACAATCACCTACCAATACGAATTAGGCACTCAGTCATAGTTCTCTTTACTTCTTTTTCCAGCGTCGAGAAGTTGCAAAGACAGTTTTCTGTTTAGTAGTGATTTTTGCTCTTTGCTGGTTCCCTCTCCATTTGAGCCGAATTTTGAAGAAAATGGTATACAATGAAAGAGACCCCGGCAGATGTGAACTGCTCAGGTACGTCATTTTCTATGTCAATCAGTTGTTTATACTGGAAAAATATAATGCCGCACACTTGGAGCTTGTGTGAAAAATGTCATTGTGCATGCAACGGTGGTGTTAGAAGAGCAAGCACTTTATTTTATGACTTTTCAGCTGCATCCGGTTTTGGGGGTTTCAGTTTTAGTGGGGTAGCGTAATTTCAATAAATGTTATCTGTCACCATTGCAACCACTTCCCTCTAGCTTTTGCGAACTTCGGTGAGACAGCTTCTTACAGAACTGGCATGGTACAAGATTAGAGTGAGGGAGCTAGGTAAGAGACAGTTAGTTTCTGTGACAGAAGAGATTGCAACCACAAAGAGCACGGATGCTTCTACGGTATATGAACAGTCTAACTGTTTTGCTTTCTGTTTTGCTGCCTAGTTTCTTGCTGCCATTGGATTACATCAGCATCAACCTGGCAACCATGAACTCTTGTATAAACCCAATAGCTCTGTATTTTGTGAGCAAGAAGTTTAAAAACTGTTTCCAGGTAAGATCTTCCTGATAAGATTTTATGTCCAGTTAATGAACTGTATTAAACCGCTTAGTTATTACCTATTTTTAGCAGCTGGGAGATGAGGCATGCAAAGGAATGAAAGATTATGAATTGTCTAGTTTAGCAGCTAGCAGCTCACATAGCACACATACCAAACTGAAAGTAGAACTATCCCCTTTATCTGAAATGCTAAACCAGCAAATAAGTTTGACAGAGTCCTCGTATGTAAACATGTAAACTGAGATAGACACGCTCCTGAAAGTACTATTTATCTGCACGTGACACGTACGTGAAATAGAATTTGGTTGTAACATACTTCCCGCTCCAGATGAAGACAAAGAACACATACATAGGACACCAAGCTGTCTGCAGTTAAACAATCCCATTAACAGCTAAAATTTTCAGGCTTGAACACCGAATCAGGCACCTGAGTTGACTTTGGCAATTAAATACGCATTGTGGCTTTTACCTGCATCTTTCCAGTTTCTACACATGAAAACGTATTTTAAGGCTAAAATAATTTCCTTGTGACGCCGGGCTTCTGCAAGTCCCGGTTCACCTAATAAAGGCAATAGAGGAAGAAAGAAAATGGGAGCATATCGTGGTAAAGAAAGCAGTGAAATGAAAAAGGAAGCCTGAAATAGCTTTATCTGCAAAGGAAAACAAAAGATGACAGGACTGTACCACTAAACTTTTAAGTCCGCGCATAGGCAACTCGAGCTACTGAAAAAATGTAATAAATTATGAGACTAGGGGATACCTGTTTGTCTGTAGCTTGCTCAGACTTACAAACTATTTCAAGGGAGTATTTTCACATGATAAATAAGAAGTCAGCTTTGCTTTTTACAGTCCCCTACTTCATTTGGGAACTGCGGAGAGGATAATACGCCTGAACTTGTCCTCAGGTGAAAGGGAGAGGTAACAGTGCGTACTACCAGGCTGCTCCTCACTTCATTAGTTCATTCCTCGCATTTGTCCTTCCAAATAAAATTACCATCCAACAACTCTCAATTAAAGAATTTTCAGCTATTATTTAATCCTTCCCAGCTTCTCAGTATAGCTTATCCTTTCCCTTCTATTATCAAGGTCATTCATTCGGGCAATCTTTCCATTTTGTATTTGAGTTTCTCACCCTACCTCTGTTGCTATTTTACATACCCACCCACAGATAGGTAGCGCATGTATCTTCAGTCTGGCTTTACCTCTCTGCCACACTCCCTTCTCACCGAGTTCACAGAAGTCATGGATCGACTGCTGTTATTGCCGTTGCTCCTCCGAGGCCCTAACTCTTTCCCGTAAAGCAGAGACTCCATCTACACAGAATTAGGCACTAGTTTTTGTGAAGGGAGGGGAGGATAGCTGAAGAATCCTTTCTGCTCCTTTCAGAAGATACAACTGAACATACCAGCCTGTGAAGAACCTGGGAGTATGACCCTGAAGGACCGTCTTTTCTTAACTGTGAAAAATGATAGACCTCAATATATTCACTGTGACGTTTCCTAAACAATTTTGTCTTCTTCTAAGATGTGAGAAGAGACCTACGTCCCAGGCTGGGGAATTTTCTTCTTTTCTCTTACATGCTAAGCAGCACACTGATCCCTAAGTTTGAAGTGCAGTGATAAAGAGGGGAAAAAACCCAACCCAGCTCTTACAATATGTATTGAGTTCTGTCAGCTCTCAATCTATTTACCTTAGTCAAACAAATTTCCCTTTTGATACTGTGAAAATTTTTCTTAAGTAAGAGGCACAGGCTGGGCCTAATTTGCCGCCTTTGTGATGTTTAATCACAAGAATTGTTTGCACCCTAGGATAAAAAAATTGCCTGCATGCAGCTATCGCTCCCTTCAGCTAGAATCATCTGTTCATTTCTGAATGAAAAATATAGCTGGCAAATTTCTGAGTCCAAAGATATGTGTTACTTTTTT
>VYZV01045562.1:296-16211 GCA_013401275.1 Pandion haliaetus
TTCCCGTCCTTGCTAACCTTTCCTACCTGTGAACAATAGCTCCCCTTCCTCCATCAGAAATATCATTCAGTTTATGTTGCTGCTTAGGTCAGATGGCTAGTTACCAGGAATCCCTACATATTCCATAGGGGCAGAAACTTTTTCAGGGACTGGTTCAGATCAGTTGTTAGCTTGAGTTCTCTGGTCTTTCATAGTAGAAAGCTAACCCTCTCTGAATATGTGGCAATGTGGCCTCCTACATCATCACTCTTTTTTCCCGTCTTTCCCTTCATTCTTTAGTTAACACAACCAGTAAGTCACATCTTAGTGTGGAAGTGAGGTGGAGGGTGACACTGCTGATGTTTTTCCAGAAAAATCTGTCGTGGTAAAAATAACGACCCTAGACATAAAACTCCTTTCTCTTTAAACAGAGTATAAATTTGTCCATTGTTTTGCATTACTGCCTGGTGTGACATCAAAGTTTGTAACAAAAATTTTCCTTTTTTCTGTTCTACTGATTTCTGATTACATCTGCCCCTGGCAAAAAGTTGCCAAATGATCAGCATTGTACTGATACAGGCAGCAATAGTGCAACATTTCTATGCAGTGTCCCAAAGCAGAACTTGTAATGTTTGAAAGATTCAGAGCTGGGAAAAAGAATGAGAAAAAAAGAAGGTATATAGTTGCACAGGTGGGTTACCGTAACCTGACCACACTACACTGAGCAGGGTGGTAAGTGCTCCACAATACATAGGGATGTCTAGTCCCCAGAACTGAAGAGGGTAGATCTCCCTATTCCTAGCCATTCCTACCCTACCTCTTTGACAATAAATTCATGTCAGAAGTACTATGTGGGTTTTTTAGATTCCTTCATTATTGGCCTCTGTGTTCAAAGCAGTCATAAAGATACTGTTTGAGAGAGCAATTCCTGGCCCAAAAATCTGCACTGTCTTTCAAAATATTTTTCTTATGCATTGTTGCTATAAGCTTACTCTGCCTACAGGAGTATATCAGAAATAGCTTACTTTGTCAAATTGGAAATAATGATATAAATCTAACATTTGGATAGACCTCATTAAAATGCATTGATTTTGCAAAGACATAAGAAGAGGAGTTTAAATTACAGCCTATCAGTCTTACTAGTTTTTCTCAGAATTGCAGTTTTGATACTTTGATCTAGGTAAGTAGAGTAAACAAATTTTAAAAAAGTTAAACAGGGTTTGAAAGTCCTAAAGAACATTTTGTATACAGAGGAAAAATATCTGTAATTACAGCTTAGGCAAAACAGCCTGGGAGTTCTGGATTGTTGAAAAGGCAACAGCTCTTGGTAGAAAAATTTAAAACTGGGTGAAAAATTCTCAGCACGACAGTTTTAAAAATTCTTTTTTGTATTAATTTGAAAGCTTTTCATGAATTTTGACAAAGTTGTCATAAAATTATAAGATAACTTTTCACTTCAGCAAGATAGAATAAAAAAGAAGCAGCAAAAGCCTCTTATTTTAAACTTACATATTACGGAGGTTTACTTTTTCTAACATGCTAATACACCAATGGGCCATATACAATATATATTACCAATATATTGGGAAAGAAAAACCACAACAGTAACATGAAATCAGAATGGTACAAAACAAAATGGTGTTTAACATTATCCAACCAAATAACTGTACATTAAACAAAATACCTGAATACCAGATAATTTATTACCTTGTTCTTCTTCACCAGAATTACAGAAAAAAAAAAAAAAGGTATTTATTTCTATTTAAGATTAAACAAAATCAAATGTTAGAATTTCCTGGATAATTGGCATTAAGTTAGCTGGTTTCAAGTCAGATGCTATCAAATATTATAGAAAGCAAGTGTACTTTTCTCTGAACTACAGAAATACAGATAGGTTCTATTTGATTTGTTGCCAGAAGGCTTACTACAACATTGAAGCTGATGTTCTTTTTTATGAAATTCTGAGAGTGAAAATCTTTCTCTCTCTGTAAAGTGATGTAACTCCAGAAAAATCAAAGGATTGTTGCACACTCGTATTTGCACTAACAAAAAATATGATCTCCAGAGTTTTTGTATGTTGGTGTAAAATGGACACTTGGAAAGATTTACAGGCATATAGAAAGTAAAGCCAGAAAGAATATTTGTTCTTGTTAAAGCTAGGGCTGTTATCGTTGTTGTAGAACACATTGCATTGTCATTAGTAGAGGTGATATAAGCATTATAGCAATTACCTCAAAAACCTTCTTTGATATAATTTCTCAAAGGCATATTTATGGTAATGTCAAGAATCTGTGGAGGTCTGTTTAATTTCAAACATGTTAGTATTCAGTACTAATAGCAATGTAATAGGCCAGTAGCTTTTACTCAAAGTCAGATGTATACTGTCTTTCCAAGTACTGTTTTATAGTGCATTTTGAAGATTTCACGTGTTGGTAGAACATAAAACACAGGATGCATGTCCTATCCAGATGACATCTCAGTTTTTATTCTAGAAGAAAACCTCTACTCTGACCTATGAAAATGTCCCTTATGTATTACTCCTGTGGTATGAAAAAAACAAAAGGCTACTTTTCATGGCAGTGATGATACCAAGCACTATAGCAGATTTATCACATCACAACAGTAAATCAAGTGGGAATAGAAGTTTGGATTAAAAGGAAAGGGTTCTTCCCTTTTCACTCACATGGAGAAGAATACAAACAATATTATTCTTGAATTTTGCCTCTGATTTTACACGTTTACAACTGTATCGCTTATAGCTTCAAGCAAAAGTAATGATTTTCAGTGAAAAATTAAAATTAATTGTTCAGATCACACTCCAAAACAACTTTGACTTTATACTTTTCTCAGCTTAATAAGTCTCTGATAAGTGAAAATATTAACTACATTTAAAAAAAAAAGTAACTCTGCTATTAAAACTTTATCTTTCTTATGTATTTCCAACAGAACCAAACTTAGTATTTGCTTCTATCAGATATGCATGTAAAATGAATGACCAAATTTACTTTGAAATTTTTTTCAGCTTTCATTCTAAAAGGATTTTAATACATTCTGAGTTAAATGGATATGTATAAGTATACATAATTTCATGCATATATGCATTTCTTTAGGTGGAACAAAAGATTACATACCATGTCTGAATCAGGTCAGAACCCATCTAAACAACTCACCAACAAAAGCAAATGCCCAGAATGCCTTACACCCACAGAACAACTATTTCTTTACTTTTACATCTGAAAAAAACCCTACAGTCATATGCAGCAGTCCATGCCCTACTCTGACAGTGAAAATAAATTACCAAAATGCAAGAGGAAAAACCAGATGTATTCAAATGACAAATAGCCATTCTCTCTGAAATTCTAAGTAGTGTGAAATGGAGAAGTCACAGCAGATTAAAAAACAAATGAGAAGCAGAAATTCAGATTGCCATCGAAGATAAGAAATTTCCAAGAGAAGTGTTCTCCCGTGCTCTTTCAAGCTCTTGACACCCTTTGCCTCACAGCAGATGAAAGAATTGCAAAGGCTTACATCTGGAACACTGCAGCAAGGAACAGACAAAAGAGGATTGTCATTGTCCCCCAAAGACAGGGAGTGGAAGACAGCTGGCAGAGTTAGTAATTCTTAAAGACAGTGCCATTACTTGGAAGGCTGGGGTCATGGGCAAATGCCCTAGCTTCCTTCTATTTCACTATTGAAAAGGAAAGGCCACTTCTGAAATATTTGTGCATCTGAATGTAGTCAGTTCACTGCAGCTGTAACCCATCTTTGGCCACAAAACAGCCTGACTGTACACTTTTATTATAACCTCTGGATCCAAGCTATACTTCCAAATATCAGTAGATTGGAAACTTCATGGAGATCAAATAAGCATTTAATTCCAATCATATTTAAGGGGTTACAGAACAACAGTAAGTTAAAAAAAAGTCTTGTTTTTAAGCAGAACAGCTGAATACTCAGCTGAAAACCTTTTAGGTTTAGCTCAGGAGCTAGATCCCTAGCATGTTGTCAGGTAACACTACAATGCTGAGTTAAGTATCCCTGCCATGAGTGCACCCTGAAATGTCTATTATAGTAGTTAACATCATGGAAGAATAAATGCCACAGCAGCAGTACCAAGAGAACAATAAAGCAAGCAACAAACAAGTGGATCAAGTTGCCACATAATTTCTCCAAAGCAGTCTTAGAAATCTTTGAAAGCCTATCGTAAATTTTGTGTAACATTTTCATCATGTAATTAAAGGCTCACACACTCACACACACACACACACACACACACACAAAGGAGCAGAGGCGCACAATACCAGGCAGCAGAACCCCAATAACCTCTCTGAGAAATGAACTCTGGGTTTTCCCAGAGCTGTCCCAGGAAAGTCTCAGCCCCTGTGACAAGATGGGACACCCACTACCATAAGCCAATGCAGCGGCTCTGAAGATCACCTTTCCAACTGAGGGGGATCACTGCCCAGGAGTATGGGGCACATTATGGGATGCAGGGGAAGAACATTTTGGGATTGCACAGGACATTATAGGATGTTGAGGGGAGGAACCACAGATGGAAAAAGGGAGGGATCAAGGTGGTTTGGGGAGGAACAAGCATGGAAAAATAGAGCAATAAGAGGATAAAAGGAGCTGGACACATATAAACAGGTGGCTGGTCAGTACACATCTGGCCATACCATGCAGTCAATGCAGTCTTCCCTGCCCTCTTATTAAATGCCATTTCTAGCTCATGTATGTTTATGGGGGTCTGAGTGCCAGCAACTGGAGTGAGTGTGGGTGTGCAAGTGAGTGTTAGGGGTCTGTACCAGCAGCTGAAGGGGGACTGTGGCCTCAGGGGCTCATTTGTCCAGGTGCCAGTAACTGAGAAGATTTGGATCCAGGGGCAGCCAATGGGCAGGCTGAGTGCCTAAGCCCAGCTGCAGGAGGGAGCCACATTATGTATGTGCATGTATATGCGTACGCACGTGTGCATGTGTCTTTCCCACTACAGGACCTTCCTCATAATCAGCCATTGAGGGGAATTTGAGCTAGCATGAGTGCTGAGTATATCTGTAACACATATATATTCCTGATCTGTGTGTCCAGATGTGTATGCATGTGGATATGTAGTATAGGCTTGTGTTTGAATATGTGCCTATTGCAAATCCTTGCTTAGCTTTGCTACTCCTTGGACCTGTGGCAGGGAGTTGCAGCAGCCTCACCTGTATCAGGCTATGAGATTCAGTAACTCCCTGACATTGGGGATCATAGTATATGCTCTCAGATGTGAAAAGCACACTAAAATCATTAGGAGAGGTGCACATATTAATTTAGATAAATGTCCACTGTCACGACCCAGGCTGGACAGACTAGGGAGTCGTGGTGAGTTTGGAATTCCCTCAGACTAAAATAAGGTGAAACAACACCAAACGATCAGTTGAACGCTTTATTTATGGCAGAAGCAGCCCAAACTTGGAAGGTGTAACTGCAGGTGGTGGGGTTTCTCTCAACAGGAATTGCCATGAGGCTACCTCAGTAAACCATGTAACCTGTGGTAATCATATACATCAATTTCGGGAATAAGGAGATCCCTCCCGTTGAGTCACAAGATTCAGAGTGGATCCCTTGCTTTCTAGACTCCTCCTCAGATTGGAGCCCAGGGCTGGCTAGATCCACTCCTAGTCCCAGACTTGGTCAACGGTTTATGTCTAAAGGGATGAGCTGTAGGGGTTATGGAAAAGGAAAGAGAGAACAAGACAGAGAGAGAAAAAGGAAGAGGGAAAGATTTCACCGGTCCTGGGTCCAGTGTTGGTTCAGTCAGCTGAGGGGTCCAGTCCCGATGAGCTTGTGCACCTGGGGCTTCAGTTTGTGTCCTTTTGTCATCCTTGCCCCTCCTTCAGGTGGGCACTCGAACACATTAGGCTAATTAGGTGTCATGCAAACCTTCCGGAAATGGGTCGTCTGGGGAGTAGCTTCCCCTTTCCTGCAGAGGTGATCTTTGGCCATGCAGGGTGAGCTGTCCTGCTCAGCACATCAGAACAGGGAGCTGCCCTCCCCAACCCGTTGCTGAAGAGCGCTGATCAGCCTCTTTTCACCTGGGGTTCCTTGCTGGGCAGGGTTCCTTGTTATGCAGAGTTTGTCATTAAGCAGAACTTGCCCCACCACAATGTTTGAGACATTAACTCTTTCAGTCTCTCACATTCACAGAGAGAAACTAAGGAAAACATTTCTAAAATGGAATAACCGATCACTTTCTCTCATAGCATGCCAGACTTTCAGGTCTTACTCTTCCAAATGTTTAATTTCCTCATACCAACAATGCAAAGATGAGTATATATAAACCAGTTGGCCTATGAGCTAAGAGAGAATTGTAGGTCATCCTGGAAAACTGCAGAAGGAAATGCAAAACTGTTCACATTTTGTGCAAAGAAAGGCATCTGAGTGAAAGAGACTTTGGGGCAAGCTTTCATCCTAATCAAATGGGTCAGCCTGCAGATTTAGGACACTGAAGTCCTAGGTAAAGAAAATGCCACCTGTGAAACCTGTAGATAGCAGACTGTGTGGGGTCCAGTAGTCTGTGATGTTCTTTAAGAAGCACAAAAGTCACTGAAAAGTTCCCTTCTTCCAACCAGCAGGAAGGAATGGGGAGGTCAGCAGGGACTGGCTGAAGCCTGGCTACTGCACGGAGGACAGGAGAGGCAGGACGTGCCCAGCATTGCCACCGGCAGGCAGAGGAGTGGAGCACTGCTGCAAGAGAAAGACAGCTTCCAGCTACTCAACAGTTTCCTCACGATAAAAGAAGAAAGAAAACATTAAATTCATGTTGTTTGGGAAAACAGATACTATTACATCCTACATTTCTTCTTCCCTCTCTTCTTTTCATTTCTCCCTCAAGAACAGCATCTTTGTTTCTTGATTCACTGTTCGTGAGGAGGCAGCAAAGGTCACTGAGCAATCAATTTGGTCTACTTTTCCCAGATTTTGGGATAGAACTCAGGCCAGTGTTGAATTTTGGCACTTTGAAATTGAAGCTGGCTCCTGTATATACACATATATAAATGTATATAAAATAAATGGCTTCTGTTTGATTAAATTCTCAGCTTGAAAATAATACATTAATTCAAAAAGACAGTTACTTATGAAAGACTCATGACAATACTCCAACTTTTGTTGTCAGAACATACAATATTTGCTTGTGTTTCAGATATCCCTGAACACCTAATTAAGTTAATATTTCCTTTTTACTCAGTATGGTAATCTTTCTACTAGAAGTGAAGAGGTATTCTATCTCTAAGGCAACTGGTCTTATCAAAGAAGAAGTGAAAATAACAGGCATTTATTACTGATGGGATTTAAAAAATGTCTTCATCAGCCAGTTAAGTTGTGTATATTATGAAGTCAACAAATAGTAATTAAAATGCTGAATTTCCATTTGGGAAGAAATTCTAGAATTTTAAAAACATTTTAGTTTGCTAGAAAGACTGTAAGTGACAGAATTCCTTGTGGAAGGAAAATTTCTTTCAAACGAAAAAAAGCCATATGCACTCTGGTTTAGCTTTTCCAAAAATTAAACAAAGCCTGACCCAGCTGGGACAGGTAGTCTGCCTCTAGCTGTGGTGAAAGCCTAGCAAAGTATTGAATAAGAAACATAAGAATGTTTATATTCTTAAGAACATTGTTTCATGATATTACAACTGAGGTTCCTTTGTACTGGATCATACCACAGGGACACCAGGTTTAATATTCAACTTCCAACTGCTGGCATCTGCTGCTTTAGAGAAAGAGGAACAAATATAATTCTCCTAATTATCTGAATCATTATTCTTCTTACTTCATAAACTATGTCTGCCTCCTGGGTCTGCTTTATACTGATCTCAGTTTCTACCAGTTGTCTGCAAATCATTACCAAAATCTTGTCTTTTTCTTCAGGCCTTGTTCCTTCTCTTTCTTTGAGAACCAAACATAACAGGTGAGCATATTTAATGCTGCAACCATGCCAGATTTAGATGTATTCATTAACAAACACATCCCTTTGGATGTCTGCCAATAATGCTTAGATACTCCTTTAAAACTCTGCCTTTCACACCTTTCTCTCAGAAGTCCTATATTTTTTCTATTTATTGCTTCATTTGCTTACAGGTTTCAGACTCTAAGCAGCAACTCTCTGCTGCGTTGTAGAATATTACTAATCCTAGAATATCCTTGTAAAAAAAAGCATCTACATTGCTGTCCAAAGACATATAAGTTTTTTTTCCCTTTAATGCAAGTGCTTGCATGCATCAAACTTCTTACTTCTTTATTGTCACCACCACTGCTGCAGTATTACTTGCCTAATCACTCACTAAGACTACACAGCTTCTGGGTAGTATTCTGTGTGCTTTCTGTGGACTGAAGCAATGTCTGGTACTCTTATGAGTGTCATAAAATCATTCATGGTAGCATGCAACAATGTGTTTATGTCCTGAGACTGTACTTACAGTTGATCAGGAAAAGCTTCCAGCAAAAACAGATTTGGAATGGAACCTTTTGGAGCGAGGACTGTCTCTTAATCTGAGTTTGTGCAGTGTCTAGCATAGTATAACTTTGCTTCTGCCAATCCAAAGGTCCTGCTTTACTGAACATGGCTGGATCCTCCTATACTTAACAAGACTGATGGTGATTTGAGTATATAAAAAAAAAAAAAAACACAAAATTTAAAAAGTTACTTTTCCATTGTGTTGATCAATCTGTTACTAAGCAGTTAGACACTAGATTATTCTCTTTATCTACACCTTTAATCCTCTGTCATGCACTCTGAAAAGTGATATAGGTTAGGAGCAATTTCTGGATGAAAAATAGCACATTAGCCATATCTAAAGTAAATGAATTAAAGAATAATTTTTAATCAAAATCTCAACACATTTCAGCATCTCAAACACATTGTAAGAATGGGCAGGGGTTGTAGTAGAGAAAATTATTAATATTATGAATTTTCAACAATACCATTGAGATTATAAAGGGGAAAATGAAATATTTTACAAAACCTACAGAAAGACATCAGGAAAGCAAAAAGGATTTAGCTAAACAAGCAAAGCAGGAGTACTGACTATTTTAAAATTTGGAAACTAAACACTGAATACTAATAAGAGTACATGCTAGGCCTATTTTGAATTGGCAGAGTTTCAAAGTGTTTTGCAGATTAGCTATTTTTCCCTGGAACAGGTATAAAATTTTAGGTACAAAGCCTATATGATTAATATACCATGAGAAGAATCCCTCAGTTTGAATATCAAATTATCATAATCTGCAGTGGTTTTGAATTACACTGTGGATATTGCTATTGATGAAAAAACATAGTTCTTACAATGGCTGCACACATGGCTACTCTAATAATGATAGTGAATTCTTCTAATGGTGTCGTTACTGGTAGCAATAGAAGCAGTAGTTTAGACTTCTCATAAACTTTCACTGACTCCTGAATAAAGTTAAAAGCAATCCTTCATATAAGTTATGAGACTATCTATCAGATGGGCAAATTTAGTAACAAATTCAAAATTCCTCACCAGAATGAAAAATCATACCTGTTCAGCAAGTCTCCTGGAAAAAACAAAAGGAGTATGTTTCATTCTTTCCAATAAGATCGAACAGGGCATTAGAAGGCCCTCATCCCAGTCCTGGTTACTGCCAGACACAGACTTTCCAGGCAGAGGTCACTGGGTTACCTCACACCCTTTCTTCTCCAACAGAACACAGTAAGCATGGTGTGTGCCCGCATGGGATTCTGCAACAGTCACACAGCCTCCTCCCAACTGCACCTGACTTGTGTGCTCTGCAAATTATATGAGATTCAGAATTATTTCAGTCTGCTAAGAGTTAAATTCAATTCTGCATTGGATTTAGTTCATTTAACTATCTTTTAAAGTGTTACGGACCCTTCCTTCTCCTTCAGTCAGTTTTGTCCTTGAGGTATCAGCACTGCTGGTATTTATGGCAGACCAGAAGCGAGAAATTTTTAGTACCTATTTTGGCCATTTCATGTAAACAGACTTGTTTACCTCAACCAGAGCTGTGTTCATATTTATGTGTTTTACATGTCAGTATCTGTGAAAGAACAGTGCTTTGTTGGATAACATATTGAAACAGATTTTAAATGGATTTAAGTATGTAACATTTGAGAAAGGCGAGTACTGGGATCATCAGAAAGTACCAAAAAATTATATATTTAACTCTTATTAATTTACTTGGGAATTGAGTTGTGAAATCTTTTAATTAAAGTTTAATTAAAACTCTCTTTTAATGCAACTATTGTGGCCATTATCATCTAGAAATTTCCCTACAAATATTTTTTTTTAAATATTTTATCTCAATGTCTACACATCGTGTCCAAAAGATTTAAAGGACTTTTTTCCCTGTCACCTTTTTAAATGAACAATGACAACTCAGAGGATCATTTTCGGTTGTTACCTCAGTATTTGGTACTGATGGCATTTCTGTTGCCTCCAGTCACAGTAAAAGTTTGCTCCTTACCTTATGTAAGTAGGTGAACCTCCACTGAAGTCAAAGCAGCTACAAATATTTTTATGTCATCTGAGGAGGTTCAGGTCACAAATAATAGATTCTTTATACTTCATTCCAGTCTTTGTCTTACTGATGTGAGTTACTTCCAACACTGCTTAAAAATTACAGCTATAGTTCCAGGACCCAACTTTATTCTGCTCTGGATAACAGAGAATAGGATACAACATATAACAGCTTTGACAAACACTTATCTTGCAATTAACATCACAGAAAGTGGGTCCTCTTATTGGTCATACCATTCCAAACCTTCAGTTTTTAAATTATTTAAGTATTTTCATAAATAATCTAGTGAGACTACAAATTTCGCTGTATAACTGTGCTGGAAACATTAGGTGAAACATGCAAAATTGATTTCCAAAGCATAGCAAAGATTTTGCTCATGAATGCATTTGCTCCTCAGAGAATGAAAAGGAAGGAAAGAAAAACCTGGTTCATTAAGTTGTCTTGCAACGCAAAGCAGAAACATCTGCTAAAATCACCAGTAACCTGTTGGCTGGACACAGCAAGGGGAATGAAGAATTACATGTGCATTTTGCTTTGTCTTAAGTTTCACAAACTTATAAGAAGATTATTGTTTAAAATACTGTTCTTAAGGCATGCCTTTGACCTGAAATATAGGTAGAGAAAGTACTGTATGGGATCAGTCATAATATTTACTGCTAAATAAGTATTTGTTAATCTACCTTGCTGTTTACATTTGACTGCTATTACAATGTGGAGAAAGTTCTTTGAAGGCAAGAAACAAAAAAGAAAAGCATGTGCTTGGTCACTTTTAGCATGTTTAGCAACACAAACACTATATACACATACACTGTTGGATTTGACGGTCTTCCAGATCTGATGCTGAGGATATGAAAGGGAAGTAAACCTGTAGAAGGCATACGTTTTACCTGTTTTCCATGCAACTCCCACCTTTTCTGGTTCGCATTATTGCTTGTTCATGAAGACTGTAAATTCAGCTTACAGGTTTACTCTCCCACTGAAAAATGCCTTTCAGAGTTCATGATAGATTACCATAATCATGGCTGAAACAGTACATAGAACTTCAGATGAAATTTCAGCAAGGGAATATGTGACTCTGTATAAGCCTATTTAATCCTATAACTTGAATTTAGTGGGTTTTACTCTTCTGCTTTTGTTGCTCCTGGATTACAACACCACAGCAGTGTGATTACTTAATGACTGCGGAGACTGTTCAAATGAATCTATTTCCTATAGGTTCCTCAATGCCTTGAGGAATTCTCTAAGGAAACAGAGCCTCACATGAACAAGCTGGGCAGGGAATAGCCAGGAGAAAGAAAATTGCAAAATATTTAAAAGGCTTGTTTTCTTTCTAGAGAGTATTTGCTACTTTTAAGTATTTTTAATTACAGTTTTGTAATTTGTAACAGGCCCTTACTCACCAGATCATTGAGCCAGAGCTCACTCAGCCTTTACCTTATCGTAAGTACCCAAACCCAGAAAGCTTTCACACCACATGTACCCCCCAAAAAAAAGAAAACAAAAAAGAAAAAAAAAGAAAAGCTTTTGCTTACATTAAAGACCAATTAGTTTCTTAAGAAACTTCAAAATAGCTAGGTCAGGACAGAAATAAGAAGACTTTGTACATATTTTTTCTATTGCAACCATGCAAAGCAGGTTCCTGCTGTTAGGCTCGGTCTCAGTTAACTCAGTGTCTTTCAAAATTACAGAAAATCCTTTGCAAACTCTTATTCTTACTTATGATGTTTTACTTTCTACCAACTCTGTAACTTGATGATCTCAGCCTCGTTTGAAACAACTGCCAACTCTACCCTTCAACTCTTTGTTTCACACCCTCCAGGATACATGCCATTCCTCCCTAGCGTGATCAGCTGAATGCAAGGAAGACATCAATGTGCCACAAGTAATTATACTCAAACTACTCCTTTTTTTTAGAGTAATGTAAAAAACTGACCAAACAAATCAACTATACAGTTCATCACATCATTGTATTAATATTTGAATATTGTTCTCTACCCCTACTTAACTATAACTGAACTCTTCAGTTTACAAGTCAAGTTTGTTCTGCAGCTGTGGTTAAAATTTCACCACGGCACTGTCTTAATCCCAGTAATGCTCTCTCTGTGACCATTCATTATATCCCATGTGATAGTTAAAAGATTATTCCAATTTACACTGGCATCAATGACCACCTGCAATGAAATGCAGCTGTGGCTCAGCCTACAAAGCAAACATTGTGACTATATGTTTTTCTTTAGTCAACTGTCTTTACCTCTGATGAACTAGGAATGGGAAATTTAGAGGGGTTAAAGTCTCAACATAATTTTTACTTTGAGGAAAGCACCTTCTCTTCATGATGTTGTTTCCTGAGGCAATTAAATCAATGTGGTAGCCAGACTGTTCTAGCAATGTGCTCCCAGCACTCTATGCTATTCCAGAAGTGTTAACTGAGACAGGGCTGGGCTTTGAAAGAAATATTTAGCTGGGTAGTTATTTAAGAAGCAAAGAAAAAAAGGATGAAAAAGTAATATAAATCTGTTTTTACCATAAGTATGTGAAAAGTGTCTCAAACATAAAATAAGAGTGACCAAGGGGAAGTATTTAACATAATAATGAAAGAGCTTTTAAAAAGATGCATGTAAACACGAGACAAAATGGCAAATTTATTCTGAGGGACAGAGTCAAAAGTGAAAAAAAATTTTCTATTAGAGATGCAAACTGTGAAAGTTTCAATTTAAATAGTTCTCCCCTGTCAAGAGAAAAACAAACAAGAATAAAAAATTTATTTGAAAATATACATAAATAAGTACTCAAGTGAGCTGGGCAGGGAAAACAGGTAGCATTACAAAAAATAAAAAGAGGTCTTCAAACTAGGAGACAGCTGGTGCTTCCACACACCGTCAAGCAGTGATCCCTACTTACAGACCCAAGAGGTGGAAATCTTCAGAGCTCCCCCCTGGGACTGGGGCTCTGCTGTGTCTTTCCTGTATTGGGCCCAGAAGTCCACCAGGGCTAAGGGGAAGGATGGGGCAACTACCAATGTGATGGAAACCTGTAGTGATGTGTGAAGTGCTGTGCACCCATGAGCCAAAATACGGAGAGAATCAAGAAATAAACCAGGTACAGGCCCATATGGTGGCACTGCATCAAACCTTCACTGAGGTTCTGTTCTGACCCAGAACATTTTTCTGCTCATGTTTTGGTGGTATGAACAAACCCAAGTGATTTGAGCCAGCCATAAAGGTAATTCCCGCTGCACTTCAGCTGCAACAGCTAGCATGTGGTGGGAGAGGGACCATGACCGTGTAGCTCCTCTTTTTCTTGCTGATTTGTTCTCAAACTTGCATGGGTGAGAAAGAAGTGATCCGGGAGGTGCAGCTCTTTCCTTGCCCGTGAACTGTGACAGCAAAAGCCTATGCAAAAAGTAAGGTGTGTTCTGCTTAGCCCCATGTGTATGTGTAAGATTGAAAAGCAACAGTTTTCTTGTGGAGGAAAAAAATAAAGAAAACTGGAAAGAGTAATCAAAAGAGCTGAGTCACTAAAGAAAAAGGGAATAGAACAGGTTGTTAAAATGCTGTCCTCTGAAGGATGTATGTGCTTAATATCTGTGTATTTTCTTTTCAAATGAGAGGAGGACAACAACAGTACTTATGTAGCTAGCTCAGTAACAGGAATGGGAATAGATTGTTGCTTGAGTTATCAGCAACAATAAACAGTGCTGATCAACTGTTTAAATTACAAGGTGAAAGTAATCATTGCAGAACACATTACTGGTCACATTTTGTACAGCTCTGGAACTGAGAATTGTACTTTGCAATGAAAAAAAAGCATGAACATAAACAGAAAATCAAGTAAAAAAAAAATCCTAACTGTTATCAAGGGTGTGTGTGGTTTTCTTGGGGTAAGTTTTCTGACATATCTTTCTTCCAAATGCTGTATCTGAATTCTGAGCTCTCCTTGACTCTTCACTCACTTCTCCTGACACTCTCTGTGCTGTCCTAATCCACAGAACTGCTCACCTGTGTTACTTTCTGAGACCCCCCCTCAGTGTGGGTGAAAGTTTTTGGAAGAGCCTCAAAGAACTCTCAGTCTTTTTTATGTGGACTTTGTTTTACAATAAGGTTGACTACAAAGAAAACAGCTCATTCTTCTGTGCATCCTGTGCAAACCGCTAACCTTGACAGAACAAGGACATTTTTCAAACAGAATAGCATTGATTTTTTTTTTTTTTTTTTTTTTTATGTACCTTGAACCCNGTGTGTATTAGGTATAACTAGGCTTGTTTCACAGCAGACATACATGGGGTTTAGTTTTGGGAGCACTATTGTTATTATTTTATTTCTTAAAAAAATGAATTGCTCATAATAAATATAAAATTGCTTCCCTTTCATTCATTTTATTTTATTTAATAGAATCATAGAATCATAGTATCACAGAGTCATAGAATATTTTGAGTTGGAAGGGACCTTCAAAGATAATCTAGACCAAACACCCTGCCATGGGCAGGGACATCTTTCACTAGATCAGGTTGCTCAAAGTGCTGTCCAGCCTGGCCTGAACACTTCCCATGATCCACAACTTCTCTGGGTAACCTGTTCCAGTGTCTCACCACTCTCATCGTAAAAAATTTCTTCCTTATGTCCAATCTAAATCTATCCGCTTTTAGTTTAGAACGGTTGCCCATTGTCCTGTCACTACAGACCTTAGTAAAAAGTCTTTCTCTGTCTTTCTGATAAGCACTTTTTATATAATGAAAGGCCACAATAATGTGTTCCAAAAGCCTTCTTTTCCCTGGGCTGAACAATCCCAACTGTCTCAGCCTTTCTTCATAAGGGAGGTGTTCACCCCTCTGGTAATTTTTGAGGCCCTCCTCTGGACCCACTGTAACAGGCCCATGTTTTTCTTGTGCTGGGGACCTCAGAGCTGGCCTCAGGCACTCTGAGTTGCTGTCGTGGTTTCAGCCCAGCTGGTAACAAAGCACCACGAAGCCGCTCGCTCGCTCCCCACCCCCTCCCCTGGTCAAGGTGGGATGAGGAGAAAATACAAAGGCAGGCTCGTGGGTCGAGACAAGGACTGGGAGGGATCACTCCCCACTTATGGTCACGGGCAAAAGACAGGCTCAACTTGGGGAAGAAACAAAATCAATTTCATTTACTACCAATCAAATCAAAACCAAGGAGATTAGGAAGGAAAACCCAACCTCGGAACAACTTACCCCCACCCCTCCCTCCTTCCCGGCTCAGCTCCAATCCCGGTTCTCTCTCCCTCCTCTCCCTGGCGGCACAAGGGAACAGGTGATGGGGGATGGGGTCAGCTTGCCACACCTTGTCTCTGCCGCTCCTTCCTCCTCAGGGGTAGGACTCCTCATGCATCCCCTGCTCGACAATGGGGTCCCTCCCACGGGAGACAGTCCTTCAC
>VYZV01045562.1:20672-31198 GCA_013401275.1 Pandion haliaetus
CCCCTCCTCCCCCTCCTTCTTCACTGACTCCAGTGTCGGCAGAGATGTTCCTCTCATGTTTCCCAACCCCCACACTACCAGTTCCCCTTCTTAAATATGTTCTCCCAGAGGCGCTACCACCGTCACTCCCCACCTAGAGGCGGGTCCGACATTTTGGCGCATCCGACATTTTGGGGGGGAGAATTGTTCCAGCAGCTTCTTAAAGGGGCCGCCTCTTCAGCCCCCCTCCCTTGCCACCAAGGAAAACCACGCCACAAAACCCCATAACAATCCCTCACAGAAATATGCTATAGAAACATACAGCCAATTAGTCATACGCTACTATTGCCAGTTAAATTTTGTTAGTTTTGACTGAGATGTCAAATGCTGATAAAGGACAAAGAAAGCAGACATACAGGAATCACAGAAAGTATGTATGACCAGCACCTGTGGAACAGGGAGTATATTATAAATTCATATGATCATTTCTTTTGCCTTCTCTATATAACTTCATGTCCCCGTAGTCTCCACTTCACAGATGTGAATGTCAGAAGCTGAGTGACTCCCTGATCTCAGACCTGCAGTCTTCCAGAGAGAACTGAATGCATGCCTCCTGGCCAGGGATAAGTGCACTACAGAGGTTACATCCCCAGTGTTTGTAAATGGTCATAGCTCAACTGACTTTAAGCTGTGGCTTTGCCTTTACATGTTTTGACTTCTGCTACATTTAAGAAACTGATTTGATTTGATTTTGGGGTGGTAGGAAATCTTAAGGAAAGAACTGGTTTAGAATAATAGACTGTCAGTTCCTGGGACATCTCTCTAAATAGGAGAGAGGGAGAAAATCTGATTGTTGCTGAAAGCGAAAATCATAAAATATGCTTTGATAACTGGCTGAAATAAGAACTAGTCCAGTGGTCACTGTAATATTCAGTGCAGAGAAGCTAGGGTTCATCTAGCAAGCTAATCTGGCAACAATGCCAAAAGAAATACTGAAGAAGAAATATGGAAAACCTTTCTTTCTTTTTTTTTAATAAGCAGTAGGTGTGACGGTCTGACAAATTATAGTCAATGTCTCAAACATTCATTAAAGAACTTTGGTGGAAAAATATGCCTCTGTAAAGACTCTGAGTTGTGTGAACAGGACAATGTGGCTGGAGGAGAGGGCCCCATGGAAGGTGGGACTGCACTTCTCCAAAGCTGCAATTCCTTATTTTAGGTTACCGTTGGAAGGAGCACAGCATATGCGCCTGGAAGAGGGCCCCACAGAGGATGGGACTGTGCTTCTATCTTAAGCGGTCATGCCAGCAGGGAAAGAGAGGCAACTCCCCAATGAACCCCCCCAAGCTCACTGACCGATTCCAGAGAACCCCAGGAACGTGAACTGCGCATATCGAGACCACCGACTAACACACTATAAAAGAAGGGAGAACGAGTGCTTGGTGCGCGCCCTCCAGAACTGGATCTCTGTGCTGGCTGGACCAACGCTGGACCCAGGACTGGTGAAACCCTTTTCTTCTCTCTTTTTCTTTTCTTTCTGTCTTTCTTTCTTTCTTGCTCTTTTTCCTCTCTCTTTTCCACAGTCCCTACACCTCATCCTTTGAAACATAAACCATTGACCAAGTCTGAGACTAGGAGTGGATCCAGCCGTCCCTGGGCTCCTCTTTGAGAAGGAGTTCAGAAAGCAAGGGCGTCTGGTCTGACCCTCGTGACTCAATGGGAGGGATCCCCTTCTGAAACAGTTTCATGTTCCTTTTTCCACTTCTTTTTCTACACCTCCCTTCTCTTTTCAAACAGTGGCTTAATGACATGATGAAAGGTTCATACTGATAAATTCACTTGTACTTGGGCAAGGTTAGCTAGGTTGAATAAATGTTGACTGTTGTTTGAACTCCCCTGGTGTCGTTTCACCTTAATTCTGACAAAGGAAATCCATGAACCTGAGTCGCTCCAACTTTGGGACGCGACAGTAGGTAGAAGGACTGCTGTAACAGTTGCATAAGAAAATAAATAACTCAACCTGGTATGCTTTGTATTTCTAAGTATAATGATTTTCTTCCAATGAAATTCCAGAAAATTATATGGCATAGAATAACTGTTTTACACTTACTGCCATAAAAATAACTCTTAAAATGCTAGGTCATTACACCTTAACATTATTGTAAATTTTAGTTAGAAATGTATCTCAATAAATGCATTGGAAGCCTCCTAAGGCGTAGCTTTATGCTGCTTAAAGACTTACAAGTCTGTCTCTGCAGGATGTCAGGTACCCTCCTCTTAGTGAAGAAACAGACTAGTTTGAACCATCCATCTTCATTTGAAAGGTAGCAAAACCAGTTCTTTCTTGTAACACAATAGTTGTTGGATTTGTCAAATGTGTAAATATAAATTAAATAGAAATTGTTAACCAAGCCTAAAACATTTCCTTTTTATTCTGTAGCATACACCTGAAATCTGTCAGTTCTAATATCCCTGTCAGTAATTATGAAGGCCCTCAAGGCTATTTGTTAGACACTACAAGATATGTTTTACACAATAGCAGCTTCTGGGGATATTCATAGTTTGCTTCAGAAAGGTAATAATTAGTTTTGCATAGTCTCATAACAGATCCTGTACAAGAGTCCCTCATTTACGCAAGGAGATAAAGAATGAAAGCTAAAAAATAAAGAATTTCTCCTTTCCACTGCTGTACTTGAAGGAAACAGCTAGGTTGAATGTTGAGGTCTATTCTGAGTCTGCTTAATGTTTAGAATTTCATTAAAATTTTATTGAACACTTCCTTACACTTTAAATTACATCTAGGAAATTTATAGTGCATTAGGTTATTTTATGCATGGCCTATATTGCACATAAGGGGCAATACTGTCCAGTTTTAGTGCTAATAGAGGAGGAAAATGCAGTCTTCTTTCATTACACATTCTGGGCAAAGGCCAAGTAAAAGCTCTGTTGACATTGCAATGAAGAGTGGCAACACTACAAATGTAGGCACATCTAAGATACCTCTACACTTGAGAATCGGTATTCTGGGAAAGTTCTATTATTAAAATCTTCATTCTTTTGCTCTGTTTTCCATTAACATTTTGAAGCTGTATAGTGGACACCAGTAAGTGCAACAAAGAACGAACAAACGGGACTTGCCGAAGTTGAATTACACAGAATGCTTTGGATCAGTGGATTGTCTCTCTTCAAGGAACAGAAAATCACAGTCTAATGATTAATTCATCCCCTTTCACCATCTCCCTTTCTTCCCTAGGCAGAGAGCTAACCTTGAATAGCAATGTGCATACAAATAGGGGTGCCTCTGTGTCATTATTTGCTTTCTAGCTGCCACTGTGTGGTGGCGACATGGATTTAGGGCTTTGCTCATTATGGGAGTTCTCGAGTTTCTGGACCAAACCCACAAATTAATGAAATTGCTGGTTTTTGGAACCATATCTGACACAATGGTTGTGCTAAATACAGTATATTTTCACCCTTAGCAGTCTGTCAATGAACTTGTGGGTGGTATTTTCTTTACCTATTCCCTACCTATCTTCCTCCTACCATTCTCTTTCAGGCACTTAAATCAATTACAAATTTTATTTAAAAAATGGAAGTCATGGCTACTCTGTGGCCATGGACAGTGTATCTTCAAACTCAGTTTACTTCCCTGTCCCAAGAAATGTTGCCCAAACCACGACTATGATCAGGTATGCCCCTTAATTTAAACTGCCTTATGTTGGGGCCAAGTCCTGACTGCACTCAAGTGAGGTAAAACACACTCTCTGGTGTTGGTAGAAGGCAGTGGAGTGAAGCAAATCTTAACGCTTTTGAGTACTAAAAATAATTTTCCAAACTCTACCTTTCTATCATCAGACTAAATGAAAGCAAATTTTACTTTGATACACTAATTTTAAAAGGTTAAGAAAATAGGGAGGTACACAGTTCCAGTTTTCAAAGACAGATGCTTTGGTGACTTCAAAGATCCTGAGGTACTCTCAGAAATCAGGTGAAAGAAAAATAATGGTTAGCATTAAAAATATGCTTGGGTTCAGTTTGCAACACCAAAAATTACGTGGTTGATCTTAGATCACACTCCTGTATGCTTTAGGTTTTTTCTTGTAAAAGTATCCTTAACTCATAGAAATATTATGGGAAAATACATTAATAATTCTACTGTAATGGATATACTACTGAAGTGGCTAAAGATATGTGTGTATGGAAATGGAAATAAGGATGGAAACTAGAATGGAGTAATACAGCTACTGTGTGATATCTACCCATATGGACACTTTCATGTTGCAGTAAATGTGGAGTAACCTTTTTCCTCAATAAATGTAAGTAAATTACTATGTAAAAAAATAAGAATTTAAGATCAGTTATTTTACTGTGAAATAGCTTTGTTTATCTATGTCATGATAGTTTAGTTTGCTGACCATGTCTTGAAAATAATCTGGCCTATGATTTCTTTAGTAGGAAAGATACCCTCTATGCTCATGTTGTCATACAAATCTCTTACAGTTATACAAAGGCAAAATATATAAGGAGAGTTGCACAGATTGTAAAAACTGTATTTGGGAGAAAATTATATCTGTCTCAAATGAAAATGTTGAAATGATCAGAGAGAATATTCAGTCCCTACAAAGTATTCTGAAGCTAGGAAAGAAGGATAAATTAAGGGATGCAGATGATAGGATTAAATGACCCCTTGGAAAAGAACGGTTTTTTTCTACCAAGAAAAGAAAAACTTAAGCACCATTTAAATAACCAAACTAATCAGAAGTATATTATATAACTATCAAAATAAAATGTTTATTTTCCCGAATATGTACTGAGGGTAATAGCAGTTTGTTGCTGCTGCTGTTTGCAGTTTTATAAATCTACAGTAACATGTTACATTAATTTTTATTTAAGGAGCAGGGGATCATCAGAAAAAGCATTTCAATTTCATTTATGATCCTCCATCAAATTGCATTACTCTTTTGCAAAGTCACCTTTCTATATGTGAACTCAAAGTAAAATTGTGCAAGTTAGTTCACTGGCAGGATATGAGGGGAAAAGAAAAAGGGGAAGAGGGAGACAGAGAAGGAAGAAGAGATATAGAAAAATAAAGGGGAAAGGGAGAGAAAGAAAGAATAAGTTTCATTTACTAAACAGATTTAAAAGTGCTCAGCAACAAATTAATAAAAACAAATGTAATTAATATCTTCAGACCTGAAATGTGATTACTTATTCCTACAAAATCTCATAGCAAATTGCACAGGAGCTACTACTAGAAGAACTTCCTTATCGGTATACAGTAAACTCTTGTTGATGAACCAACATTTACTTAAAAAGAAGGATACAGCTTAATAATTATGCATTTATTATTATCTTCATATATGTTTAAGAGAGTGTATTATACTTCAGTCTTAAAAATAGCATGACAAAAACAGCTAAAAAGACTTGACGTTTGTGCAGTATATGCTCACAGAAATACTTTCAAATATTAAGTAAAGATTTTATCAATGGTAGGTGAGACATTCTTGAATACTAGATTGTAAGAAAAAAAAGTATATTCTCTATCTGTAATAAAGGGACAAAGTTCTTATTTTTATGTTAATCTGAAAATGCTAAATCAGTATCAGCCTCATTTTCCAATGTAATCACTGCTGTTGTCTTTCTATTTCCTGTATCTTGAACTTGAAGTAGAAATGCACTTTGTTTATATATAGGAGCTTGTATGAGATCTGCTGTAGTTAACGCCCCATGATGCTTTTCAATATTAGCCTGAATTTATAACAGTTAAGTTCTTCCACAAGGTTCACCTGAAATGAAATATCTATGACTTGATAATTAGTTGATGATGAAGTTTTTCAGAAAACACACAGACATTTCACTAGTTTATAAAATCATTCTTCAGAGCTGTTTATATGCTGGGCATGATGTCACATGGTATGGAATACCCCGTTGGCCAGTTTGGGTCAGCTGCCCTGGCTGTGTCCTCTCTCAACTTCTTGTGCCCCTCCAGCCTTCTTGCTGGCTGGGCAGCACGAGAAACTGAAATACCCTTGACTTAGTATAAACACTACTTAGCAACAACTGAAAACATTAGTGTGTTATCAGCATTATTCTCATCCTAAATCCAAAAAACAGCACTATACAAGCTATGAGGAAGAAATTAACTTTATTCCAGCCGAAACCAGGACACACAAGGAACTTTCTCAAGGGCTTAATATTGGCCAATAAGAAAGTGCAAAAAGAAAAATAAAAAATCATGAGCTCTTGTTGAACTATTTGAATTACATTTATAGGAAACTGATGTTAGCTGAAAAGAAAATTATTAGTACACTAATAAAGAGACAACAGATGAAGAATACAAGAAAAATAAAAATTCTAAGGAATGTGTGAAAAGTGCTGGCTAAAATCTAGCATGATTAAAATTAATCAGAATTTTAATACCATATATAGAAGTAATTTTTATGTATAGAAGTATAAAGCAAAACTTAATGCTGTGCATATCCCAAGTTTGGACTAAAAATCATAAAAGTATATAATTATATGGTTAAAGTTCAGTATGTATACAAGTGCATAATTTAAATAGAAAAAAGCCAGGTTTAATTAGGTTTTAAAAGCTTGTTACCTTATTTGCCTGATATTTGAATTGTTAACTGTGCAACCTTAATGTTACTTTAGAAGAATTAAAAAGAAAATAAAAAGGTTAAGAGTTGTTTCACTGCAGTGAGAAAGAGATCTTAAGCAAGTAGGACTAGTAGGACTTTGTCCAAAGTGCAAGTTTGTCCTCTTCTCAGTTAAAATCTTGCACTTTTATTATTCTGCATATTCATTTACAACTCAAGCACTTAAGTGATTTATAGATTTGATATCTATTTTATATTATACAGAAATTACTTACAATGTTTGTAATAAGGAGGATACCTTTTTCATCTTTTATTCAGTCCCAGGTTTGATTTAATATCTGCTTGGCAATTAATGTAATGAATTTAGTGAGAGAGACTGGGAGGATAGAGTTCTTTTTGAGCAGACACCTGGCATACATCAGTTGCTATGGTGATTACCCAGATGTGCAAACAAATAGAGAAAAAAATAATGATTCAATATTCCCATGGTAGAAGAAAACAAATTTCTAAGTGGTAGCAAAGTGATAGGAGGCAGAGTCTGGATTTTGAAACCACAAGGAAAAAAAGTAACTACCCTACCTAAGAAGCACTAGAAGGGAACGGCAGGAGTTTCAGTTTACATTGGAGGAGTGAGTAATCTGCATCATCTAGCACACATTAGCAGATTAGCAGATGTTGCCCTGCTGTGCCAGTGCCATTTCCTGCTCAGACTTGTAAAGCAGAAAGGTCCCCTAGAACACAGCTGAGGAAGAAAACATGCAGCTTGTCTCTCCTCCTCTGCCACAGACTCTCAGCCTTCAACTTACCATGACTGGGACAGAACAAGAAAAGTAAAAAGGGAGAAGGGAGAATTTTACTATTTCTCCTGCTCTGCAAACACTATGTATCCCAGTTATGATTTCATGTATAGCCAGCTTTTAATATATGTCTTCCAGCAGCAGGTTGAACAAAAATAAATATCCCACTGCCCAGTATTACATTGCAGTACTACTTCTGTTCATGGTTCTGAGAGGCCTGTTTTGCTGCTCCTATGCTCAAATCTACAACTGTCTCATGAACTGTTACATCACTTATACAAACACACAGAGAAGAAGGAAAGGTCTTGAATATGAAATGAGATCTGTGAATCTTACTGTTTTTTTCCCACTGCATCAGGGCCTAATCCCATACTTTTTGGGATTAACCTAGGTTTGCCACAATGAAAGGCAACATAACATTTTGCAAAGCGGGCATCGAAGCTAATTGGAACCTAACGATGTATAGTAAAAATAATTGCTTGCAAAATAAATTCTGTGAAGAAGACTATTGTATTAAATGACATAGAAAGAATAGCTCTGGCATTCTTTCTCCCTAGCGATTTTGAGACAAAGAAGGTGTGCATGCAAAAACAACATTAATTGTACCACAGAGAAGAGTGCAGAGCCAGATGGGTATCCCTATGTTAAGCAATGCCAGAAGCCACCAGGGAAAGGAAGAAAGGGAAATTGAATGACTGTACTTGAAAGTCTGTAGCTCCTAAACATCAAAACACCTCATTAACATCCCTTCCCCTGGACTCTGTATACCACTTTTTTTTCTCTCACTTTTTTCCCACAGTATCTGACAGATCTTGATTCTCGTATTTACTTTTAATAATATAACCTGGGGAGACTCAACAAAAGTAAGTAGTATGCAATACTGCACATCCATAATCTCTTATATGATACTTACTGTTAAAGTCACTTGTAATGCTTAATAAATGCTTCAGGAAAGAAGGAACTATCTATTAACTGCATGAACACATACCTTACTGACAATCTTCTGTTATTACCTAAGTCACACACGGGCAGCAGATTTCTAATTTCCCATTCTTTGGAAGTTGTGACAACCATGTTTTTCCATCTTGGTTGCAGCCTAAAATTTTAAACAATCTAAAGGCCAGTGGTAAAAAAAGAATAAAAATCCCCTCTGGAGTGGAAAATAAGGCAGTTTACAAGTTAGTTGAGTGAATGAGATTAAAACTCGTGTCCATACCATAAGCAGATGAAGAACCTATGTGCAAATAAATAAAGTTAAGCAAAATGAGACTTCAAATGCACTATGTCCATCCAAGGTCTACTTTTATTCAGTAGTGTATTTTTTTTTTTTCAGAATATTAAAAAAAGGAAGGAAGAAACTAGGGAAAGGAGGTAGTAGAATAGGGAAGATGGAAGGAAGGATGGATCTGGTAGACTTTGCCTCCAATGCATCTGTGAGAAGCCTTTTCTGAACATCTTCCCTTGAAACTTCACTTTGGAAATCCCACTTCCAACAGCCATAACGGTGGGAGTTCAGGTTGAAGATGTTTCTGACCTGCAGCTTCTGTTCTTTATGCAAACCTTAAATTCAAGGTTTTTCAAAGCCAGGAACTAGGGCAAACACTCAGTTGTAGTTAAAGCGCAAGGTAAGCAAGTTATTATTTTTTTAAAGTCAGCAACACAACTGTGGATATTTTATGTTCTCTCTCCACACAGGTAAAGAATGTTAAAGGTTCTTAGAGCAATTTACTGGAATGGTGAAGGGAGCTGTTCATGCACAACTCACACGAATTCAGAGTGAAAGGAAGGGTTAATTTCAGGGACATTGCAGTGACATTGACATGTTATTTTATGCTTGTCACCATTGTGGCAGTTGAAGAAGTGCCTTCATTTTTTGAAAAACTGTAAATGACCAATTATAGATAATGGGAGACCATAACTTTTATCTTAATCCTCAATTATTGTATATATCAGAAGGCCACCATTGAGTGCCTATATCCTGTTAAATTTGATCTGGATCTTATCCCTTCAATGTATGTAATTGGTTTCTGTGCTCATTTTAAATGACTTCTACTCTGTGAATCTTCTTCCACAAGAATAGCAATTATGCATTTGATTTTAATAACTGGTATAGACCCATAAGTCTCCAGGTACTTACAAATACTTATATAGAATTTTTAACTTGATGTATGTGGGCTGAAGAGAAGCATTTGAAAACCATTACTGCTCAGAGACACAAGCTCATGCATTTTCTGTCCTCAAAGGAGTAGGAAACAGCCAGGGGGAAACCTCACTTCTGTGACAGGATAAAGTTCATGGGCAGCAGAGTCAGCATGCAGGTAAGCTATCAGGTATACAGTGAGGACATGAACTCCCTGGTGTGGTGTTGAGATTCACTCTTCAAGAGTTGTCTGCTTGCAAAGAGCAAGAAGATCATGGCAGTGGCTAAGGCAAAGCCAAGGACAGTGCTGCATGAATCCTCAAATCCCTCTCCCCCCGGCAGGTATTTGGAATGCTACTTCAATCACAGAGCATCAGTAGCAAAAGTAGTTCTACCACTTAACACAGAGAATGTGTTATTTTCTGGTTTTCCTGCTTTGTGCTGAAAGAGCAACTCAACAGGAGGGGCTATCTCACATTCAGCTTCAGAAAATCCAGAGGGTTTCACGGCACAAGATAGCATGGACCAAGGTAGAAGCAGCCTTATTTCTTGCTATCAGAGGTTTCCATTGGTTTCAAGCTTAAAAACTGCTAGACAGAGTCTAATGTAAAGTATTTGTTCTCATGAAAGGCTCAGGAACAGTAATGAATTAGGAGTAGCCAGTGCTATCCCACCCTATAACTGCTTTAAGGGGAAATTGGCTTTCTTAAGTGCAGACTTTTCATTTGAGGTTTAACAAGGGTTAACACTTTCTTTCTGCACAATGTACTATATTAATATGTCAGTCTTTCACTTGCGAGCTTAGAAATAAATAANGCTTAGAAATAAATAAATAAATAAATAAATAAATACAGTACTACACCCTGTGAAGTCAAGTTGCCTGCAGTTAGATAGGTCATGGAAAGAGAAGATGAGGGAGGAAACAATTGAAGAGATTACATAAAGGAACACAATATGCAGGGAGGTGGAGTCTTCTATAAGAAATGTAGGGGAAAACAGAAAAGAAAAAAA
>VYZV01045569.1:2984-25257 GCA_013401275.1 Pandion haliaetus
AAAAAAAAAAAGAGCAAGCCCAATCTCGTTTTCTCCATGGATCACTAGAAGTGACCGACTTTCAGCTACCATGTTGGCTGTTTCTTGATCTCTGGATTTTGTTTTGATGAAATAATAGACTTTGTGGCAAGATGGGAGAATTTCCAGTACACTTATTCATTCTTCTGTAAAATACAATAGACATCTTGAGGGTGTTGCTTTTGTTTGTTTTGCTTTTAATGGTCCCTTTAAAGGGCTATAGTTGTCTTGTGACATGAACTCTAGAACTCCTTCTGGGCTTGTTTTGCTCTTCAGATCCTTTTCTTTTTCTATTTTCTTTTTTCCCTCCCTTTTTGAGGAGGGGCGTGGAAGGAGGGATAGGGAAGGAGTGGTGAAAGGAATGGGAAGGGGGAAGATGAACTTTTCTTTAAAGCTAGGAGTCTTGTTACTGGTAAAAATCTAGATCCCATACCACAGTGGTTCAAAGGACCTTTGGCTTCCCCTCCTCACAGGAGGGAAGTTGTGTTGACAAAACATCCAAAGCTGTAGAATGCTAATTTAAATCCTTGAAGAAAAGCCTTTTTCCTGACCTTTGCCTTCTTCCTATCATTGGATTTCACGCTCTTCACTTTCCTGCCATAAAAGAGCAGCTGGTGGGGGGGGACAGGGGAAAACACACATTCCCTTGAGTACCTGTTGAGTATTAAATATTTATTTGCTCTTGACTCGCATATTTTGTAATAAAGAAAGTGTTACAGAATGAAACATTTTAATAGGATTTCTAAGTTCATGGTGTAACCTGTTATTCTTTTTCTCAGTTTGGTTAGGATTTCTTTTCCAGATTTGCTGTTATGATTTGTTTTGGGGTTTTGTGAGTTGTGGATAGCCATTTTGGTTTTGAGAATGCCTCTCCTTGTTACACCACAGAAAGGAGTCTGGATTTTGCTTCTTTGCTTGCCAGAGTAAATCTGGCAAAGTTTTCTCTTCAGCTGTTAAAATTGTCCTTTTTTTCTTTTTTTTTTCCCTGTGCTGTTAATCACCCTGATGACAAGTCCCACAGGTAGCATCCTCCCTCCAGCAAACAAGTGCAAAACAGTATCAAATACATCCATCCAGGCATGTTTTGGTGTGCATCAGGATGGGCCAGGAGACAAATTTATTGGTGGTGCCTAGAGAGACTAATGCTGCTGGGGAAAGCATTTTCAAGGAAATGGTTCCCTGTTTGAGTAATGAGAGCTTATAAAAAGCCATGAAGAGCCTGTGCATGTCATTCACTTTGGCAAATAGCTGCAAGATGAGATACTAGAATGAAAGAAATACAGTTTGGGGAAGTTTTGGAGCCAGCTTAGCGGCCTTTGAAGAGAAAAAAATAAAGTTATGTGCTCATCCCTGGAGCCTGGTTTTGCTGGTGACATCTCTCTGACTTGGGTCTTGGCAGGATGAAGGAGTGAGGAAATGATGAGAATTCCATAGCTGCTGCCTTTGCTTTCGGAGGGGGCAAAGGTATTTGTTTTCAAAGCACGATTACAATGGACAGGGAGCGTTTTGCTCCACCTCTGATATTTATGGTCATGCAAAGTGAGACAGTAAAAGACACCTGTTGGAGCAGGTCTAAATTTGGAGCATTTCCTTTCAAGATCTTGTGGGCTGTGTAAGGGTGAGTTCAGCCTTCGTGGGTGTTCTGTCTGCACAGATGCAGGTGCAGGGCTTCTCCTAGAGAATATGTTAATAAATCACCATGACAATTCCAGCTACTTATTACCTCATGTGCTTCAGACAGAAAGGAATATCTCATCTATAAATATGTACAGTACTAACATTAGTAACCTTGAAGTAACAATACAGATCTGTTTTTAATAAAAAGAGGGGGGTGAGATGGGAGATTTTTTCCTTCCTTTTCCCCTTGCATCATGAGGGTAAAAATGAATGGTGCAGTATAATTTTAAAAGTCAGCGTTGCCAAGTGGGTAGGTAATGGGAGTTCAGAAATAGCTTTGATATACTTGATTTCCTTTCTGTTGCCTTGGGATATTGCCTTTTTTTTTCTGCTAATAATTTGTTTTAAATAAGTGGATCATATATAAACAAACTGCAACTTCCTTTGTGTTTCTGTTCTCTGAAACTGCCCTCCTTGGGAAATTGGCATCTCTGAAATACTCTGCCACTGCTATGGTGGTTCTTCTGGGTTTTTTTCTTTTAAAATCTACTTCCGTGAGAAAGACTGGGGATGACACTCGTATGGGCAGGTGCTCCACTGCGTAAAGCATCCTAAACTAGATCATGGGCAGATGTCCTCTTCCAGATCCAGCTGTGCTGGTGAAAGGAGCCACCACCTCCAGCTTGCCCCAGCTGGATGTATCATCAAGTACTTCATAAGCCACATGCATCAAAGTGAGTTGCATTACTTTTAATAGATTAAACAGCAGGACTTTGATAACTTGGTTCTTTTTACTTTGTGTGTTAGGGAGTGGTCCCCACAAGCAGTGCCACTGGCAGGGAAGGAAGGGATGCAGTAACCCAACTCAGTAGGAAAATCCTGAGGAGCAACTCAGGGCAGACCAGGGAGCAAAAACTCTTTGCTGGGCTCAGCTGTCTACAGGATGAATATGCATGTATGTGCTCTGGTGGTGCTCCCATGTTGGAAAAATCAGTAGTTTTCACTATTAGCAAACTTTTGTTACGAAGTTTTCTTTGCATTCAAGTGATATTTTGAGAAATGCCATGGAAAGATGTTGGATATATCTTTTTTTCTCTAAAATACAACTTTTAGAGAGGGATGCGTAGATCTTCATGTCTTTCCTGTTAGTCCAGATCTGCTCTTGCAGTTATTCCAGATGTGCTTTAAATAAAAATAAAATTTTCTGACTAGCATCAGAAAGTAAGTCAGGTTCTTTTTGGCTCCTCCATCACAAAAATTAGAAATTGTATGTGCTGATTTAGGTAGTAATCCTTTTGCAGATGCACAAGCCAGAAAATACTCTGGTTCCCCTTCCCAGAACTGAATTGGTTTCACACTACTAGTAGGAATTTAGAAAGTTGTAAAAAGTTATTTTAGCCAGTAAAGCAAGCGGATCTGACTCTGAATCAAAACAGGGGAACTAGGTCTATTGAATAAGAGGGTGTGATTTTTACACACTAACTTCTCAGACTATAACCACACTTTAAAAATGTTGGTGTAGCTTTAATCATATTTCTTTACAAAAGAGGATTTTGCTCAACATTTCAGAAAAAGATACTGGCCTGTGAGTTGTTTGAGCCATGAGTTGGGAGTAGGTGTTCTCAAAATGCCCTTGGAGGTCTTGCGTGCCTGTTTAGAAGTTTCTCAGTTCACCAAGAGTAGCTGCTATAACTAAAAGTATTAATTTTCTCAGAAATACGCATTTAAACTTTGCTCAACGTGCTCTGCTTTTTCTGTAAATATGTTGGGGATGAGTATAGCCTTCAACTTCAGAAATGGAGTATTTTTAAAACAATTTATTATTTCTAAAATGGATGTAGCCAAATATAAGGAAAACATTTTAATTTGGTGCTTTTATATGTTATGTTTGTACAATAAACATTAACATACTATCAAAGCAGTTGGTGAGAAGTTGACTTTATGTTTTAAAGAACATACTGCTATTACTGATTTTAATACTGTTGCTTCCGTCGAACTTTATTGTGTTTTACTGCTGCTGTGTTATTTTATTTATTTATTGCGGGGGGGTTGAAAGGAATGTACAGCATATCCAGGTCCTTTTTCTAAAAGAAAGGTCATGCCGTGTCTTGACAGCTTGTACAGGCAAGAGGTCATGAATCTTAGAATCTGGAATATTAGCAGAACTTCTATTGAATGTACCTATAGAAAGACTTATTGGCAACAGATTTAATTTTACTGCAAGATTCTTGCCAGTGTTACAGTACACATAAGACTAAAAGCAGAGAGCGTGAGGCTCAGCATTTGGTTTCTAATCGTCAGTAAATGTATGTTGCGCAGATTGTCATTAGTCATTTGTCCGTCTGCTGTGGTCTCAGACCAGCACTTAGCCCATGATTCAGTTTTACTTTTCAGAGGTTTCAAAAGAGGAAGGGATGACTGTATTGCTTGGACACCCTGGAGTCCATGTGACTTGGTAAATGCAGTGCTCTGGATGAGTCATCAGGTTGGACAACACTGAAGTTGAATTTCATTGTTACTCTAAGCCAGGATTGGGTCTTGAAAAGATGACAAGTGGGCGGTTCGTTTTAGAAAGATGTCTTAATACTTTAATCCAGTTGCCACTGGGTATTTTTTAGCAATGCTGTGTGTTAGTTTATTTCACAGAGTTGATGGGAAATGTAGCCATCACTGGTTGTTTTTGTGATATATTTAAATACCCCAGTTGATCCAGATGTAGCCTGTGTGATCCTGTATGAAGTTCTTCTGAATGGTCTGGTTAGAGGAGAGACGCAGAATGATCAACTGTTTGCTTTCAATGTATGTTTTCAGCCATAGTGTGTATTCAGTATAGCTGCCTGTTGAAATCTTAGGGTTTCAGCTTGTGTCCAGTGATCCCAGATCAGTACACAGACAGAGGGGCACAGACTCCTTATTGTGTGGTTGGGATGGTACAGAGAGAAAAAAAGCTAAAGGTCAGAGGAGTTACCCCTGCTTGTGCGAGTGCTGTCAGGCTCTCCCCTACCACATGTCCACCATGTGTTCCTCATCAGTGGGATGTGGAACTCCATGACGCAGAGCAGACTGGAATGTGGAGTTAGTTAACACTCGCCGTTGGGGAATTTATCAGCCAATGTGGAATATGGGGGGGGAGGAAACGGCCTGGTTTAAAGCAAAGTAAGGGTGAAATGAGGCATGTGACTGTTCCTCTTCAGTTAAAAGGTCTGATTCTGCTTGGGGCTGAGGTCCTGGCTCACAAGCCCAGCCAAAGCTTGTGGTTCCCTTACTGTTCTGTGTTACTGACTTTTTTTTTAATCCTTTAAATTGTCATGCTTAGCAGAAGATTTTTGCAGTGGGCTGGAGGGAAATAGCCTTGGGATTTTTGCAAGGAACCATTCATCTTGTTTATTCTAAGAAACCCAGACTTTGAAGAGCCTTTCCTTCATCCTGGTCATCGAGATCCCAAATCACTAACTTGCAGGGATACATAAAAGTGATAGCCTCACCATTAAAATTAGCTGCACTTGGAATCAGTTGAACTGTAGTTGCATAATATTTTTAGTGCTGATTTATTACAGTTACTTCATGGCTACTGTGAACTCTAACCTGGGTGATTTACTGTATTGTTTAGCACTGCTAAGAATATTGTGAAAGTCATAATGGAAAGAGTCAGAATATATAATTAGCTGGTTGAAGGTATATGTGGGCCCACGATCCTTATTGGGTTCACATTCTACTTGCAGCAAATATATATCTTTCAAAATGTTTCCATTCATTCAGAATACAATGCTGAATTCCCTCTTGAATAGCCATAGTTTGGTTCTCCCCAAACAGCATTGTCCTGGCAGTTTCTGGAATTACACAGGAAATGAAGAGCATAGCAGACTTTCCTTTCTCTTGCTAAGACATGCTCCCCAGGAGTTCTTCCAGTAGATCGAGTAAATAGAGATCTATTCCTAAGGGCAGCATGTTCTCTATGTTTCTGCTTTGAGAAATCCTAATTTTCTCTGGCTTTAAATCCTTCCTTTCTTCATCAAATTTATTGCACCATTTCCCCAGCTAGAGAAGATTAGATAGAGATTCCTTTTACAAGCAGTAAAACTTCTTATCCTCTTATCTTGGAGATTTCTTATAGGACTCTCTCCTTCCCCAGTCACCAAATATGATATACTCTGTTAAGAGGAGGTGGCTATTAGACATTGATATGTGAACTGGCAATGCAGAGTGCTGTATCTTGCACAATTACTCATTCTAAGTGTAACTTACATGTACCTGCATATACCTGCATATTGGCCAGCAGTAGCTGTTGGTATTACTAGGGTCAACCATCTCAAAATCCTTTAACCTTTTAAAAAAGTGTGTGTGGGAGGTATTCATAATTCAGGTTAGCGGAAGCTCAAGATTTTGAAAAATCTGGGTCAGTCAATACAGAGAGATTTAAGAAGGGAATAATTCAGGGCCTTCAGACAGAAAAAAATTGGCTGATGGACTTTAATTAAACTCCGAGGGTTGGAAGCAAACCAGTAAAAAAGCAAGGGAAACTTAAGTTAAAGCTCAACTTCTAGTTTTTGTGCATATAAATCCTCCAGCAGCTGGTGATATTTGCAAGAGCACAAGAGACTGTCTTTCAGTATTCCCTTTGATTTTATTTTTTTTTTCCCTTTGCTTTATTATTCCCAAGGTATAGCATTAAATATCATTTCGGAGGCCATGTGTGTCCTTAACTTCTCTGTCCAATCTCTATGGTACATGTGTTCATACATGTATACATATATGTGTAATATATAGCTTTCTTCACTAATGCATTGGTACGGCACTTGTAGAACTAGGTATATTTTTTTTTGTTGTTTTTTTTCCCTCCAAACGGGCTACATAATTTCTGAAAATACCTCTGAAATTCCCACTTCTGTGACTTTGAGCCTTAGCCAGGTAGAATAATAATAACAGAATCACGGCCAGTGGTGCCATAAATTTCAACTGAAGTATCGGGCAAGAAGTCTGATTTCTGTTTGTACTGTTGTTAGAGATATTTATGCAGGGCAGGTCTTTCAGCAAGTGTGATTATTTTCAGAAAGGCCCTCTCCATTCTTGCATTAGAATGTGCTGGGGATGTGTGCAGGGAACAGCACCTGACGAACAGCAGACAGACAGAACGAATAAAATCCCTTGGGAATGAGGCTTCTCTTTGTGGCCATTTTTCACTTCTAAGGCCACTTGAAAAATATTGTTCTTCAGGTAGATCTCCTTCCTAGATTCCTGGGTTAGCATTTGGGTGCCTGCCATTTTCCCAGACCAAGGAGCTACCGAAGACTTAAGCTTTTCAAGTAGGAAAGTATGCAAGCACATATTTTGCAGCACCAGACGCTATTGAAAGAATAATGGACCCTTCCCACATTCAACTCCATTCTTCTTGCACTTGCTCCCAGACCTCTGGAGCCACTGTGCTAGCAAATGATTACATTCTGTTTCTCTTCCGTAACTCTTCCTAAACAAAATGTTAATTGAGACGTTGATTTATACAATTTAGATTCCTTTGTTAAGTCAGTGTAGTTAAAAGTAGCCTCTGGCTATTAAGGAGATAGATCAGTGAGACAAATTAGTGCTTGCTGATATGTTTTTCTGTATCTTACCCTTTGAGAAAGTACATGTTTCAGATTTAAGGAATATGTCTCTTGCATGTGTTTGTTTTAGATGTACCCCTTGATAGTGTAGCTATAGAATGCAGGATTCTGTGTGTTTTCTGATTTACATTATTATATGAAGGAAGCGACCTAAAAAAAAGTAGACTGGCATTTTGTTGCTATGCCCTTGATGTTTGTCAAGTGAAAAGAAGGGGTTATGATACTAGGGATGTTATATAGATTCCAGGTTTTCATATGTGACAGGGATAACCTCATGCCTGAGGTAAAAAATGACTTCTCATGTCCTGGACAACTGTTGACTTAAAGGGTTTGCAGAAAAGTTGTCTGACCTTACTTCTCAGTAATCTATTTTTGTCTATGAAAAAAAATAAAAATGTTAATCTGTTTGTTGTAGAGAACAACATTAAAATAAGCAAACTTTGTGCCTACAGAGGAAGAGTTCTCTTGTTCTACAGGTTACCTGGTGCTGGAAAGGGTAAAAGTTAATGTGAATTGATGTGCTGTCACCTGTTTGCATTAAGAATGTCTTGTAATTAATATACAAAGAGATCTCACTTCTGTATTTGGCCTTGTGGCCTTGAAAAGTCCATTTAATGTTTGTCTCTTGTACTTTCTTTGCTTTTTAAAATTAATGCAATATTGCTCTCCTGTCTCATACGGACATAACTCCTCAATGTTTATGTCAATGGTGTAAATGTAAAATGCTGTTCTGAGTACAGGGTATTAACAGTTTGCTTTCCTACATTTAGAATCAGAATAGTACTTCTTAAAACGACCTGCAGGAAGCAGCTGCATACAGCATGAGCTACAGCTCATGTTTAAACCTAGATTTTCAGTTTCAGCACTTGCATTTCTGCATGTCAGATGCCAGTAGTATTTAAATGTATTATTGTATAGTTTACTGTGTGTTAAGTTGTTATGCACTGCTATTCTTATCGCTCCACTGTCTCTAATTTCCTTTCAGTGTACTAATTCTCTAGTTTTTCATACAAAATCACTGGACTTACAGTGAAAAATTAAATATGTTTTCTTTTGCATTAACAAGCCGCTACTCCTGAGTGTACATGATCAAATTTGTAGATAGGTGGTTCCTTGTGTGCACCTGAACTGGTTTTACAAATGCTAGCTTGAGTCTGGCACAGCTTGTGGCAGTGCACCTGAGCTAACATGTGAGTGGCTGTACTGCTGGCAGTGGCATAGCTGGGTGGGCAGAGCAGCTCTTGAGCTAGCGAGTCCTGTGGGGGCTCAGGGCACACCGTGGAAGTACCAGAAGGACTCGGTAGGAGCCAGTTCTGGTGCAGAAACAGTAGTGTCATATGTGCTTTCTTGGGTCCATATTACTCTGGGTAAAGGAGAAAAAGTGATGTTTATGTTTCTTTAATCCTTGCATTTGTTTGCTGTTCTCCACTTCCAGTTTGGCCACCTGATGGCAGCTTTTAAATTCTGAGATAAGAATTGTGGTTTTGTTACCCATATGTACAGCTTTGGTTAGCACTTTCAGATTCCAGCAAAATGCAAATGCCAAACAAGAGTATAATCTTTTATAGTTCTTCAAATAGCTTACTTTTCAAAGTAGAAAAGTAATTCCCTTTAGGTGCTGATCACTCCAAAAACTTATGTTCATTTCTCTTAAACATTTTAAAAGCATGACAACTATTTTTCACAAGTGGTCTGCTGTAAAATATCTTCTGAGTTGATTTGGGCTGCTGTGTGTGATCTGCTTCTTCACTTTCTTAATGACAATTTTATCCATAAAAAGAAAGGGTTAATGTTTTCTGAATGACGGGTTATGGTAATAAAACAAAGTGATACTGCCCTGCTAAGCAGTGGCCTCATAAAGGTCATGTGTGTAAATGAAGATATAATGAACCTCTAAGTCGAGAATGCCATGAATAGCAGAAATGCCAAATGCCAGAGCCGAAGTACAGTTGAGTATCCTGCTGCAAAGTAGTCTATCACTTTACCTGTTCCTTCATTTCTGTGTTTTGAAGTTGTAACTTATTGATTCACCATCTTGAAGGCAGTGGATGCAAGGATATGAACTTGTGCATATGAGAAAGGTGTGTGGATGCAAGACTATGAATTTGTGCATCTCTGACAAAAGGTGTGTAGTGCTGAACATGAGTCTTTTGAGTGACAGAAAGCTCATAGCAGACTGCAGCACAACAACTTAAAAGCTAGTTTTGCTCTGCAATTCTTTTTGTCCTTTGACGTCTTAGTTTTCCTAAATGAAAACATGTTGTGTCCACAGTGGAGGTGGCTCACAGGTTCCATTCAGAACTTCTGGAAGTCTTCAGTCTTTTACCTGCCACGTGCTTGCGTATCTACTGCTGATTTTGACTCCTCCTACAATGACAATAAGAAAACTGGCCATAAGTGATAATTCAAGTCTCAGTGGAAGTATCCAGGGTCTTGGGTGTCTTACGATACTGCAGTTCCTAATGTTTCTAGGTATGATGACATGTAGCTGGTGTTTTTTTCCATCACTGGTCAGTGCCTGAAAAGTTGTTGTACGGTGAAGAGGTGAGAGCTGAACCAAGCTGTTCAGCATCAAAATGCTTGAAATGCATGGGGATTATGGGAAGGTGTGCTGCACTGTAGCGATTTGAGGTGACAACCAATTGTGTGCTATGCACGTGGGAGAGTCAAGGACAACTGCAGTGTATGCAAGTGAAAGATGTTGGGGCTGTATCTTTGCAAAGGCTGATCTGATTTCTAAGAGTAAGTTCACTGGTCAAAATTGTTGATCCCTGCTTGCTGCAAGCTGGGTAGAGCACCGGTGTGGAGAATTAGGTGAAGTTATAAGGAGGAGAAAAATTGATGAGCCTCAGAAGCATTCCTTGCAGGTAGGCACTGACTTGAACTTGCACATTATCTCTAAAAGTGGATAATATCTTCTTATTTACATTCACAGTTAAATTTTTATTCCCAAAATTCTGGGATGTTTTGGTTTTTAAATCTAACGTGAGGAAGGACAAGCAGAAAAAGTTTGTACTCATGTGGATCAAAATATAGTGGGGGAAAAAAAGCATATGGGAACCTATTCTTAGTAGTCCTGTTTGTTACCTTAAGCAAAAATGTCTCCCTCCCTGCCACTGTTTGTGTCCTGAAGAGAATCCAGTGTTCACATCTCTGAGGAACTAATTTTGTCATCCAGTTGAGTAGTAAGACCCAAAATAGAGATTAACAGTTAACAAAAAGTAAGAAGCAAGTGCTCTCCTGTTACGCGATCATTTTGTGCTTACCTGCTAAGCTGAGATTTCACCAGTTACATTTTTTTATGATTTCTGAGTACTGTTCATTAATGTAGTTATTAGATTGCTGAATGACAGCATGTTTTTATGCACTGCTGTCGCTTCTATCTTCATTTTGAATGGAGAGGTGATTCTCCTTGCCTGAAGTAGAACTGTTGTGCTGTATGTTTTGTACTTTGAGAAATTCCTTCATGTCTTCAGTTTGTATTTGATTTTTGGCTGGTTTGCAAGAATATATGATCCAAAGGTTCATTTGCATGTAAGGAAGAGCCCATGAAAGTGTTTGAGAATTCTTACCTGTACCTGGGCAAAGAAAAAATTTAGGAAACCATTTTGTGTGTATCCATTGTGTATTTGTTTCTTTTTTATCAATGTACGTCAGAGGTCCGAATACAAATAAAACGTGCTATGCAGGCTAATTAAATCAATGTCTCTGTGGAAGAACTTAGTTTCTGGAGTTGCTCTTGTAAATCTGAGATGTAAACAAAAACCTAGTTATTTTTATATCGTTTCCCTTTGCCTCGTGTATGTGATTCTGGAAGTTGGGAGAGTTATATGTTTATGCCTCTTTTTATAGCAGAAATTTGCGTGGCTGAATTTTTATTGAAGCATAATTCCTGGTTTCTTTAAAGCTGAGTGAGGCTACTGTACAGTGAGAACACACATTAATTTGAGTTGCTGTGAAAAGCTGCTCATTTTAAAGCTGTCAAGGCAGCAAATTGTCCTCAAATGTTTCTTCATTAAGAGTTGTTTGCTGCTTTTGTAGAAACGCCCCTTCATCCATGGAAAGTAAATTGGGAGTTTTTCCTGAAAGAAGAATGTGCAAAGAACAGCATTTAGGCCATGGGATCTTACTGTCCCTCCTTCTCCTGCCCCTACCTACCTGGGGGTGATGCAGGTACCATTTCATTTCACCTGTGTGCCAGGATGAGCAGTCTCCAGAGGCTCCTTTTATCTGAGGTTGGCTTTAGTTTGTTCTTTCTTGGTTTGTAGCTTCCTCCTAGACTATGAGCTCACTGCGCTGGTTCCTTTCAAGTGTAGAATGCAAAGATACTACCTGTCTTAAAAGTTTAGAGTCTTAAGTGGACTGTATGATTGTGGATATGGCCTTTGCTCCCATTAAATGTGAAATTCCAGTTCTTCAGAATAAACCTATTTTTTAGTGAATTCCAATATAATAATAAAATCTATTTGTGAGGAGTGCAGCTTCCACTGTGTGAATAATCAGACCCACTTCTTCTGTTGAAGTGCAAAAACTCCCTTTTATAGCAAATTATTTCGAGAGCAGAGCCCAGAAGCATGGGATTTTTAGAAGTAAACTAGTCTTTTAAGGCTTCCTGTTCATTTTGGTTGTGCTTATTGCTTCTTACTTCTCTCTGATTTTTATTATTTTTTTTAACTGTTCTCTGCAAAAGCAACCATTGTAGACTTGGCCCTTTTTTATATTACTAATGCAGTCTAGAGGGTTAGCACAGGGCTTTATAGTTACAGATTGTTTCTAATACATTTTTTCTTTATAAACTAAGGGCAGGACTGTACACGAAATCTCTGTTATTGTATTTGTGCTTTGTACTCATGTACTTGTTGACTGTTTTACAAGCCAGTAACGTAGTAGCCACAGGCTAGGAAGCTTGCCCAGAAATCTGGCATATTTAATTAGTGCTAGTAAACAAGCAGAGTTTCAAATTTAATTTTTCCTTCTTTAATTCCTATAAACCTCAAGCCATTTAAAACTTAATTTTGATGCTAGTTTCATTTATGCAGTTGGATAATACTGAAACAGTTCACAACCACAGATGGAATAGTCCCGGTCTCTTCCAAGCAAGAAGGGAATAGAAGTTGTTTTGTTTTAATAATATTTGAGGTTGCCGTGAAACTGTAATTGATAATCTTCAGGTCATCCACTACCTATTTTCTTTTTCTTTCTGTTAGGCTAAGTGTTTCAAGATGAGGAAATTGTCCTACCATGGGTTTAGCCTTGTAAAGGAAAAGGATTGGATTTGTTGCCATTCTGGTCTTTGTACAAGAGAGGTGTTCTAAGAGCAAATTATGGAGGCATCTGAACTCTGTTACTTGCCATAGCCAGTTTATTACTTCTAGGCTGTGAGGTTTAACTCGCTACACCAGGTGGCATAAGCAACAGAGGGTTCAGTTGTTGTCTTCTCTCTTGCTGTTCAATACCAGTTTGTGATCAGTGGTGAAAATGGTTCTCTACTACTGCTTTCACTATTAGGGACCACTGAAGTCTAGATTAATGACATTTCTCCTATCTGTTTCATTGCTGAAGCCACACTGTCTCCAGACAAGTAGTGTGCTGATGTCTCCTTATCACAGAAATAGAATACTTGCTAATTTTGGCCAAAACCTGAACTTTGTAACTGCAGCTAAAAAAAAAAAAAAAAATTAAAATTTAAATTGTGAATATACACAGATGAGTAGTGTCTTACTAGCTGTCCAGACATCTTTTCCTTCAGGAATGTGGTTTTTTTTGTTGAGGTTTTTTTTTTTAATGAACAGTGACTGTCTCCTACTTACTATAAAGGCAACTCTCACCTACTGTATGAAGTGAGTTAGCGCATGCTGGGCTGTGTGGTGGAACAGCACTGTTGTCTGCGTGAAGTTTCGCAGTCAGCAGTAACTGTCCCAAGGAAGGAAGTTAACTTGCTGCTCAAAGTACCGTCTCACTGCATTGAATTGACCAGGATTTTCTTCTGTCCTCTGCAGTATTCTAATTGCCATATCATCACTGTTCAAAAGGAGTGAAATTCCTCCGGCCCTACCTTAAGCTGTTATTCAGGCCCTAGTAATGGGTGAAAGATGAGAAAGGTTTTCGGAAATCCAGCTCTGTCCTCAGTGCAGTGTACATTTTTGTTCAGTTGGTCTTAATGCTGTAGTGCTCCAACTTTAGCATCCTCCTGAAAGCATTTTAGGTGTAAGCTCAGCTTCTTATAGTAATATGAAGCAGCAACTTCTGTTATAGCTATTAACAAATCTGGAAAATTTAAATAATGAGTAATCTGCTCTAACCAGAAACTAATCCAGTGTGGTTGTAACCAGTGTAATTACTTGTTTAAAAAATGCGAATTTGGACTTTGGGTGGATGTTAAGCTCTTCTTGTGGTAACGATACATTTTTTTCTGTCTTGTCTTCCCCCCCCCCCTTTTTTTTTCCTGATAGTTACATTCATCATCCCATGGTATTTCTAATGGTATTTTGTAAAGTGCCAGTTACCTATTAAAAGAATTAATCATAAAGTTCTTTTGGGTTGAAAAGATGAGAGATGTCTGCAAGTGGCTTCAGTCTGACTTCGGTTCTCCTTTGGTTTTAAATTCTGCTGTCACTCTGCAAAAAGAATGCTACATTTTCTGATTTTAAGCCTTTATTTTAATGAAGTTCTTATGGGATACTGTCAAAATATTAGCTGATAAATTAAATAGTATAGGTTCTTTTAAACCAGAAAAGAACACAAATATCTCTGTATTTCTTATATGATTTCCTGTTACTTGGGTATTTTTTCACTCTAGAATTGGGCTGTACTCTGCTGATCATGTCCTGAGCCCTGACAGCTCTCTGTGTCCTGAAATCTTGTGGCTGAAGGTTGATGTTGCCCTAAATCCAGGCTAGCCTGTGCCTGAGGATGTATCTGAATATACCGGCTGAGTCATGACTTCAGTGTATCCAAATCGGGAAACCCCTCTGTTTCTCTGTAGGGAAGCAGGATTCATCAAGTCCGATTGCTGATACCTTAGCGTACTTTCCCCTAAAATGTATTTTTCTTCTATGTACCCATTCAGCATTGCGGAGATGTAGAGCGGCCTGTGTCCTGACAGTCACAGCCAGGCTCCCTCTGCAGTGGTGGCAGAGCCAAGTTCTGTGCCCACTTTAATTTCTGCCTTAGATAAAGCTGTTTTCATTTTCCAGTTAAACATTTGACACTTGCAGTTGGTGGGATGTTGTCAGGGTGAAGCATGGTTACTTTGTTGCCAAATGCTAAAGTGTCCAGGTTTCAGAGGAGTTGAGATGTGAACAGATACAACTGTAAAACCTTATCTTGCATCAGAAGTGAAGCAGAAGCAGTAGGTTCCAAAGGGAAATCAAAAGGAAACACAGGTCAAAGCATCATCTGAGGAAGCTGCAGACGCCTGAGGGACAGGAGCTAAGTGTAATTCACTTACAGTACATGAAGGAAATGAGCATTGCCAGATTGCAGAAGACATCCTACATGGGCTGGATTTGGGTAGGTTTTGGTAATTTAAACCATAACACTTGAATTTTTCCCATCTTTGTATTCAAAGCTCATGTCTTCTTGCTTTCTAGACTGTAAGTACTGGGGGGAGCCAGATTCTGCTTTTTCTAACACACAACATGTATTGTTCCTCTCCGCTCCTTTCTACTCTCTCTTTCCTTCTAACCCTGCTGACCTGCTATTGGACTCTTGTCAGGTTGTTCCCTAGCCCTGTGAAACTTAACTGTTTTGAATGCAAATACCTTTTAAAGAAAGATTCACAAACATGCACTTTACATCATAAGAGCCCTGTTGCTTGTCAGGCGAAGATCCTAGCAAAGGAAAGTGAGTGATCAGCTATGGCCTATGCACAGTGACAGGTTTAGAGAGGGGTGTTTGATTTTAATAAACTGGTGATGCAGAAGTAGGTGATTTTCATGAGGTACCTGGAAGGCTACTCACAATGGGAAACCCAAAGGTATGTGTGACAGCTCCAGTTTGTCCTGTTCCTGGGCCCTGTAGAGTAAAAGAGAAATGCTTATAATGATTATTTCAACTTTGTTTTTTCTGCTTCTGCTTTTATTTGCAATTTAAGGTTGGGGGAGGGACGATTTCTTTTTGCCTGTGTGTTTTAGTAGTCCAAAGGTATGCCATTACCTTAAATTCCCAAATTTTGAAGATCATAGATCTAAATAAAATCTGCCTCACCTGGGAGGTGCAGAAGGGCTTTGGAGCCTTTGAGCAAGACTGCAATCCGCCAGTCACACTGCCTAGTACCGCTTTGTTTGCCTTTGAGTCTAGGCCAGTGACATAAAGAAACTGTGGCAGCCTTGCTGTGTTTAAGCTATATATTGCTAGTGACCTACAGCTTGACCTAGTATTCAGTTTCACTGTTTCCCATGCATTTACTGTAATTATTTGATTTAAGAAAATATATCATATGTCTACTGCTTAGCCTTTTGGGAACTGGCATAGGAGGGATCAGCAGGAGCTGCTGTTCTTCAGTAACCTCCGTACAATCCTCCAGCTTCAGTTGTTTGCTTAAAACTTGTTCCTCTTTGTGTTTTCATCCTTTCAGCCCTGGTGATTTTAGGGAACAATTATTTACCAAGGTGAATTTCCACAAGGCAGGAAGCAAAATGAGCTGCAAATTGGAAATGGTTAGGGTTGCCAGGTGCAGACTTTAAGTTCTTTCTCCCTGTTTAGCAAAGAAGGCATTTCCGAAAGCTTAAGTCTCTTAAATCACAGTTTAGCCCAGCATAAGAAAAATAAGCTCAAATACAAGATCTGAACCAAGTGACTAAGCCATGTCCTGTTGTGTTAGAATTGAATTGGTTATAGTGCACAATAATCTACTTTATTGTCATCCCAGCCTTAACTGTAGCATAAGATGATTACATTGAATGTGTATAATAATAAGGCTTACACTTTGTATATACTGCTTTAAATATTTTGGCAGACCATAGAAAGAACCTTTACGTGCAAGGCTTGATTAATCCTTTTCCTCTGTGTATAGAACAAGTAGCTGCCAGAGCTCAAGGGTAAAACCTATTAATAATGTCTCTGGCAGTCCCCGCCCTCCTTCGCAGTGTATTCTCTTCTGTTCGTACCAAACTCCAGATTTATTATCATTTTGGTCTCTCTTTTGCTCTCCCAGTTTCTGCATAGCCATTGGGGTATTCTAGCAAACTTGAATCTAGTATAGAAGTGTCTAGTATAAAATATTTGCATGAACTCTGTTTTTCCAGTGACAGGGAAAGAGAACAGGGGCAGGGGGGTTGTGGGGAGCCTGGCCCCTGTGTTATTTCCTACAGCTGTTAGCACTCAGTATGGCAGAGAAGACCCTTAGAACCAAGTTTAGGGAAATGCGTTCCCCAGCAGCTGCGTCTGGCGTGTTCGTGGGGGGATGCACGTGCATCCAGCAACGTGGCCATGCACCCCCCAGGGAGTGCTCCTCGGACTTGGGGTGGGTGAGGAGTTACTGTTGTTCTCGTTTTCATGGGGGGAAGCTGAAGCGGGGCGAAGAAAAACATTTTATATAAGGTCATGGGATGAGCTGGCTGCGCAGCCGTCAGCACCCTTGCTGTTCAGTGTCGAAGTCGAGAGAGATGTTAACGTTAAAGCATGGTTTTGGTGCCAAGATAATGACACTTTCTACGGGAGGTCACACTGGCTTATTGTAAGCCATTACTGACCTTGAACAAATAGTAATCCTGAGTTCTGACTGCTAACCTGTGCTCTTTATACTAGAGAAAATGATTTAGTCTTTGGCTTTCAATGAAAGTTGGTTCTTTTACCAAAAAGTTTTCAGCATGTTTTTGTCAGAAGTAGGTTCATAGTTTGTATGAAGTCTCAAGGGTATATTAATAATATAACACAACAAAGAAAAATGGCACGTGGTGAATGTTTTAAATGAAAAATATTTATTATTCGGAAGGCTTTCAAGCAACTTAGGTCACTAGATCAATAAAACATTTTCATTTGGAAAGTACTTCCCACTCCTGACGCGCTGTTACCAGAGCTGCCTCCAGGCACTGATGTTAAGGTGCAAATGTGGCCTGTCCTCCCTTGCCAGGTCCTCAAGGGACCGAAGCATGTCTTGCCCTCCTGTCTTTGTAAATAAGGTTGTTACAAAACAGGAGGAAGGGAAAAGGGGAGGGGGTGCCTCTGAGCTGGGAAACAGAGGTCAGGGTCACCCGGGGCCCATGGCACGTGTCCTAAGACACCTCGGAGTAGCCTACGCTGTCTTAAAATCTTGGGTGATTGCTTTTCTGTGCCCCTTTCCTCGCTCTCATGTCACCGAGGTATTCCTTGGAGCCAGAACTGAACCAGAGAAGCTGCATCCTCTCATTAAACTCGGAAGAGGAAGAGGGGTGCCGGGCAGAGCCGTGCAGGAGGCCCCGCAGGCAGGGGGTTGGGGGGGGGAGGTTCCAGCCTGTGCCGCTACAGCTGCTGTGGTTCAGCCCAGAGGTGGCAGCATTTCACTGGTGGGCAAAGGAGGCCTGGGATACAGTGGGGACATTCATTTGGCTAAGTGCTTTGGGATCTTTTTGGCCAAAAGCACTGTGTAAAAAATTAAGGTCATAAGGCGTCTGGGATTTTTGAAGAGCCAACGTAACAGTGGTCTTTTATTATTAGTGAGTTTACAGCCAAGTGCTGTCCCGTAAATGAGCAATGTGATTTAGGGATTTTTTTTTTTTTTTTTTTTTTTTTTCCCCTTTAGAAGTAGGAATGCGTGAGACATTAAAGGTGATCTGGCAGCTTTTGCTGTGAGACTTCTCTTCGTGTTGATCTGTACACTGGCTTTGTATCAACACGAGAGCACCACCTCCATTGCAGACAGTGAGGGGTCAGCAGTGTGTGTTTGAACTGGATGGCACACTTCTTCACGCAAGAATACAGTACGTAGTGTGGGGGATAGGAAGAATGCAGTAGACTGTTTGGCTACATGGACTATGTGAGCTACATGCAATTAATTAGAAAAGAAATGACTGTGGAATGCATGGTTTGCGCTTAGCGTGCAGTTATTTATTTACTTGTTTTTGAGGGATGGGGAGGAAGATGAGCTAATGCCCCATAAGGCCATGGTGGATATAATTCAGATACCGGTTCAGGAGCTAGGTTAATAGCAGGTATGATTGGATTTTTGTTGTGTCATTGCTCAGATTAGTGTTAGAGTATGGACAGCCTCAGGTCCTTGAGCTTATTTCAAGACCTTCATATTTTCCATCAACAGCTGCATGAAGTTAAAGGGAAAGAGGCCATGGGATTTCTCTTTCTCAGCTAGTTTATTTGTGAGGTGGTGAGGTTAATGTGGCAATATCCCATGCTTAGTAGAGAGGCTTTTTGGCTTTAAGCATTGTGTGTGCTCCCTTCAGATTTATGATTTTGACCCCAGCCTGGCATTATCACACTGTCAGTGGGAGTGCAGGGCTGGTTTGAACCTCTAGCTCTTGGTGGTAATCTCTCTTAATTAGTTTACAGTTGAAACAATTGTCCATCTTTTTGCCTTTAAACAAGGGAAGTTTGCTCTATCAGTGGTTGATTTCCCTGAGGGAGGAAATCCTGAGGGAGGTTATCAGGGAGAGAAAAGCTCCGGGCTCCACTTTCAAAGCAATGCCATGTACGAAGCATGCATCAATCCTGTTAGTACTGCTTATTATTTCACAATGGCGTGTCAGGAATTACGGGCACAGACCTTTCTAAGGACTCTTGCAGACCTTTATGCACTCGCATCCCGAGTCAGGATTTTGTGGAATTATGTGCTAATAAAAGCTAATTTTACACATTAGGTTGCATTCTTTGAAATTGCACTTTTAATTGCTGTTCTTTCCCTGACTTCTCCACAGATCTCTCTGAGCCTCCTCATTGTCGACTTTCTACCAGGGAGCCCTCCATGCCTCATCATTAGGTCTAAAATCTGCCATCACTTAACATAACACACAGAGCTTACAACTGGGAGCAGCCCCCTCCCTTGCATGGGAGCACAGACAATAATAGACACTATAGTGGCAGCGCCAATGGGAGTTTTACCATGTATTTTAATGACTTGTGCTTGATTACATTTGCTAGATTGAACCGAAGTTCATTTAGTAATTGGTATGATTCTTAGAGGGTTCACATTTGACATTCCTCGCTCATTAAAGAGCTCTAACAATGGCTGTTACAACTTTCATCTCAATGGTGACCCTCTCAGATATATATCCAGTCTTTCTTTTGATAAACCACCCAACCGGGCATTCATTAACACTTAACCATCTGCAGCAAGCCCCTCCTAGTACCTTCTCCCTTGCTTTGATGATATAATTAAAAGCCTTCTGTATTATCTCCCTCAGAGCAATAAGTCTAGGTGCGTCAGCTCTCAGCACATGCATTGTTTGTTATTCGATTCTCTCTGTATCAGCTGTTCCTTGTGACGGGGCTCATTTTTCATATGTTTTAAAGATTAGCTGATGGAGTGGGAGATCAGAGGCATGAGAAGGGAGTGTGGCTTTCGATATTAGCAACCAGATGCTCATTTGAAATGGTGATGGAGTTTGCTGTTATCTGTTAGATTATTTGGCTCCTTTGCTTTTACCTGAAGATAAACTGGTTTAAGCACTAGTCAATGAAAATTAGCATCATCTTTAGTGGCTTGTTATGATAGAGTGCTCTTATCAGTCTGGTTTAGCTGTGGCTATTCTCTCCTTGAGTCTGGTTTACAGAAATTGCAGCTTTGTTTATGCATGTGCCCAAACTTGCCTGTTTGACCTTTGAAGCTGTGATTATAATATTAATCTATGGGACTATTCTGTTGCAAATCACTTAGGTGGTCTGTATTTTAGAGGATTTTCATTGTGGGACCTCCCTCTTGTCTAGCATGATGTTCTGTTATTGTCGGTATATTCTACACTGAAAGCTAACTCAAGAGTGGTGTTTCAGTACGTCTTGTCTGGCTGGGTTTTGTGGGTTTTTTTTGTGTGTGATGGAGCTGCAGCTATGATAGCACTGTGATACTGTCTGTCCACTTGCACTGATTTTTGTATAACTTTGTTATAAAGTTGCTTAGCTACAGAAAAACTTGGTACAATACTTGCATGCAGATACAAACTTCAGTCCGCAAATCCTCGGTGTCCTGTGGTGTAGCTAAATATGTTATTCCAGTTTGCAGGTGGGGAGACTGTGTGAAAGCTGCACAGACACTGGCAACAGAACCAGCATTTATTGAGGAGTTCCTGTTTTACGCTCTTCTGCTTGATGTCTAGCTGTTGCAGCCTTCCCCTGCCTTGTGTTTAAGGGCGGTTGTGATAGATCTTGAGTAGTGAGAGAAGAACTTGGCATTTTGGCACTAAAGAAACTGTGTCCTGTTTGTCATCTTCAAGTTAAGAATTGGATTTTTTCCTCCTATTTTTCCCTCGCCTTCCCATGTTGCATCCATTTCTATTTTTTTTACATGTTCCTTGCCTTGTTCCATTGTTATGTTCATTTTTCCCAGCTTTCCTCCCTGTTCCATTTCTTTCCATTTGTCTCTCTCACCCATTTCAATAAACTATTATACTCATTATATAAATACAAGGGAGCCCTTTTTCTCAGAGAAGATATGAAAATTCTTCCTCATAAATACACAAAATGTGGAAACCATCTTCAGGATGTGGAGCAGGAGGGAGTCTGCTGACTTCCAACTGCAAGACCTCATTAAAATTAGTGGATTCCCTATCCTCTTTGCATAAGGAACTTTGCTATTTGGGCTGACTTCCACAGCAACATCTGGGCCACTGATAACATCAGTACTGGAGCATTGCTAGGTGAGCTCATGTTTTGTTAATGAAGTAATCTACTGAAAGTGCATATATCATTTTTTAGTACCACATACTTTACTGCAAAGTGTTGTACTACTGTTATAGGAGCTTTCCTTTGCAAGTGGGACTTAAAGAACTTTGTTATAGTTAATAATATGCTCAGCTTGAATTGAATGGCATGCTTGAGAAATGCCACCTAAATTACAAAATTTTAAGACTTAAATACTTTGGTAGTTCAATACGTTAATTGAGAAATACACTGAAAAATGGCTTACTAGAACACCTAATATTCTCCATAGCTTTCACGTTACTAAATATTCAGTGTGCTAGTATTGGTTTACTACGTGTGTGTGTGTATGTGTGTATATATATATATATATATATATATATGCATGCCCAAGTTGAGTGATCTCTCTGCTGAGCTAACTAAATAATAAAAGTGATCATGATCACAAATGTCTGACTTCAGTGTGTTCTGGAATAAGTGAACAAAGGTTGGATGGAATATACTGGTAAGATATATTCATTCAAACTTCATTATGAAATCCAGGCATCAGAGGAGGAAAAATGAAAACGGAGACAATTTTAGGTGTGGATTGAAATTTCTCTCCTAAATAGCCTCTGGACTGTGAGTGCAGTTACAGATCTCTTGAATGGCCCAATGTAGTCCCTGACTGTTGTTGTGTTTTGTCTTTTTTAATTTGCAAGCTAAATAGTTTTGTGGCTTTTCTGTCCTGAGAGCTAGTGGTGAGGGTTCAGACAGCCAGAACACCCTCAAATGAGGCTACAGGTGTGTGGAAGGGAAAGTAATATTGGCATAAAATATCTAGCTGCTTTGAGACAGGTTCTGGAAATCTTTTCCACTAAGAACAGAGAATGCATAAAGAGAAGTAATAGAAGTAATCGATGAGTCTTTATGTTTTAAAACTTTGTTCTTAAAATATTGAAGCTATTGGAGATTTCTGAGTTTCTGAAATATTAACCTGCCAGTGGTCTGAAAGTGAAGACTTCTCTGTTTGCCATTGATTGGCTAATGATGAGTGGGAGTTTTACTGATCTTTTCCTCCTTGCTGGGCTGGATAGGCAAACACTTTAATTGAGCTGTGGCAGTCATTTGTAATGTGTAGTGTAGGAGAGGTGAGCAGACCCCATCTCCTTCCCCTATTCCCCTCCAGGAAGTGTTGGAAAAAAATACAGTAGTGTTGTTGTGTTTGCTAGGAGAACGTGCACAGCCTTGCATATTAAGGCAGGCACTTAGCC
>VYZV01045575.1:2988-13443 GCA_013401275.1 Pandion haliaetus
GGTTGCAGTATTTTTGTGAAAGGAAATAATTTCTCTTCTCAGAATTTAGAACAGAACAATATGAACTGAAAAAAAGAGGAAATGTGGGTTTTTTACTTTTCTTAGATATGCACATCTTAAGATGGTCCTCACAGAAACAAGGAGGCAAGCCATAAACCAGCTGAGAACATGGGTTAAAATAACTCTGCTGTATATAGTCTTTATTACCTTCCACTGAATGAGATAGAGGAGTCTCAGTATCCCCTACAGGCTGATAGTTTAAGATACAAAATTACAATGATGGTCTTTCTTACAGTTTTCTACTGTTACTCTGAGGCAGGCTTCACAAGCGTTTCATTATACAGTGCAGTGCTTGCACGTCTTCTTACAAGTGTTGTGCTTCTGAGGCAGTGCTAACTCTAAAGTGAGGGGAGAAGGAAGGTGTCTGTTGGCCAGGTTAGCAGGAGAGCTGAGTATTGAAGAAGCAGAATTAGAAAGTTAAGTATAGGTGTACAGTAGGTGGTGGGAGGATGGGGAGACTGGAGCAAGGTCTTGGGTGTTTTCTAAAAGAGGGGTGTGCTTTTGTATTGGAGTCAAAGATGGGAAGTAAAGTAGTAATGGTGGTAAGACCAGCATTTATTCATGTAACAAATTCCCTATTTGCTTAGTCTAGAAACCTTCCCACCTTTCCCCCCTTGTTGTTTAGTCTAGGTAACATTATAAGTTTTTAATGATTGGAAGCTTTTATTTTAAAAAGATTTTAGGTTTTGAAGTAATGAAGGAAGACTGATGCTTTAGATATAAAACAAATGTGAACTAATTAAATTTTCTTCAGCAGTTTGTTTTCAAACAATCTTCTATTGCCTACTCTATTTCTGAATTTGAAGAAAACCTTTTATGAACTTAATCTGCTTGATTTATTTCCTACCCACAGGCATGTAGGTTAACATACATTTATATTAAATTAATCTGAATTTTGTTCAGTGTTCTGAGTTCTCTGTTGCTTCATGTTTTGGTCATCTCTCACTGCATGTTTGCCATTTTAATGAATTTATCATCAGGCTGTTCCTTTTTAAAATTGGAATGTTATGCAATTTCTAATTTACTGCCTTTTCATCTTTTGATACTTGCTGTAGAAGTTTTAGCACTTTTCCCATTTGATTTAACTTTAAGAACTTTCTTAACATTTTAATGTAGTTCTCTTTTTATGGCTATTTCTAATTATAAACTCATAAATAGTTATCTTACAATATTAAATGTTTTGACATAAACTACTGTGTGATTTCATCTGCTTCCTTTAACAAAAAAAGCCCTGGTTTTCCTCTTAAGTTCACTGACCTAGTTGAGTGCAGATTTGGACCACAAAGAAGCCAATATAAGCATTTTCCCTAGCTTAAATAAATAAAAATAATGGGCATTAATTTCCTCACTTTTTGTGGAGATCTTAAGACTTCTTAATATATTAAGACTTCTTAATATCTTTAGACTTCTTAATATCTTTTTCTAAAATACACTTCTTACTCATTCTTTGAGTGTGTCTTGGGTATTTAGAAAGTAGTTCTTCATATTTCATGAATTAAAAATAAAGGAAAACAATTTACGTTCCAGTTTTATGATTAAATTGCATGGTGCTCTTCTTTGTCATTGTCTCAACTGGGAGAGAGCAAAAACCAGTTACTTCCCTGGTATTCCTAAGATGTAAAAGCTTTTAGTTCTTTTTCTCTATTGAAAGAACCTGCTCTTAAAATATCTCTAAATGTACTCTTTTTGCTATGTAACAGTTTCCCCATCACAATATAGTCTTAGAATTTGCTACCCGCATATGCTACTATCTTTATATAAAATGTAAATATGAACGTTATTTTCATGTTTTACAGAATGTGTGTAGAAGGTAGGTGCTTCAATTTGCAGGTTGAGTGACGGCAGCTGAAAGGTCGGATTACATGCTAAGGGCCTTATAAAGATTTTTCTCACGCTTTCAGTGTTAATAGGTTTCACTGGAGGAGGGCAGCATAAAACGAGAGTGGCTCTATCCACTGACAGCTCATGATGCCTTCACAGAGGTGGTGAGGAGGTTTGCAGTATTGGGGTGAGCTGGAGACAGTGTCAGTGATCACAAGACTCAAGTGCCTAAGAGCTGGAAGGAGATTGGGGAAGAGGGACATCTGGAGTGTCCTGGTACAAAGGGGGTTACGGATGCTTTTCTTGCTAATTTGGCGTGCCCCCTTTCAGTTCCGTGGTTTGCCTCCTTCAAAATGCACATGTCCAAATTGTGCATTCTTTTCCTTTCGGTCTTGATATGAAACTACAAACTGTGCCACAGGTTTGAGCCTAAACAAGCCATGTTGCGTTGTTTTAAGAAAACTCCTGAATGCCAATCCTGTCACTCTAAAAGGAGAACTGAAAGTGTAGAAACAGGTTAAAGCAGTTATTTCTGACTTTGATCACAAACTAATAAGATTTGGAGAATCCAATTTCTGAAGTGTCTGAGAAGCTCTCAATTTACAGCTGAATTTCTTTACACTACAAGGTCATGCTGTGCCTGTTCTTTACTGTTGTGGCTGACTTGTGGTAGATGGATAGATATTTTTACCTGGGCATATTTTGGGAGCTGTGAAACTGGTGGTATTTGTTGAACACTTTGACCCAAGTAAATGGAAAACATTACTAATATATTAAATTTACAAGTGAGACAAAATTATATAGTGTGAAACAGAAATACGGTTTACTATCTTAAGGTCAAGAAGAAATGACTTGCAGAAAACTTGCCCCTGTTTATGCATTCTCTTATACTTTGGATTTAATTTTACCTCTCTACAGTAATACAATGCAACCTAATAATTCTCTCTCTTATTTTATAGTTTGGGAATACATGCTACTGCAATTCAGTTCTTCAGGCACTTTATTTTTGTCGACCATTTCGAGACAAAGTCTTAGCATACAAGAGTCAACCAAGAAAAAAAGAGAATCTCCTTACGTGCTTAGCTGATCTCTTCCACAGTATAGCCACCCAGAAGAAAAAAGTTGGAGTAATACCTCCCAAGAAATTTATAACAAGATTACGAAAAGAAAATGGTAACTTTTTTTTCTTGTGTAATAATTATAGCAACTATGATTTAATTCTGATGTTGACATAGTGGAATAACTACATACATGTTACTCATGGAAAGTGTTCTTGGTCCTGCAGTATAAAGAAGAGGTGACCCTAGAATAAGGGTGTAACCTTGGAGCCGTTTTAGGAGAGAGTCTTTGTCTCTCTCTCTTAATGTAGAGCTGAGTGTATTGTCAGTGGCTGCTTATGAAATTGCTTGCTAATTTTTCCTCTTTATGAATTGTATTTTTATAATTCAAATTCACTGTAAAGCTTTTGTTCTGTTTAAAAAAACATTATTCTTTGAATGCAGGAATCAGTCTCCCAAACTGAGTGTGTGGAAAGGATGTTAACACTTCCCTACAAGAATCTAGCTTAAAAACCCACAAATTCTTAAATTTATTTAGAATTTATGCAATACTTAGCTTGACCTACTTTTTAAAGGATTAATGAATTTTAAAATCACTAAGTAGTTTTGGCTAAATTTTTTTAGTGTAATTGTTATCCTAAATTTCAAGAGATTTCCAGAGATTTTTAACATTTCTTGTTTCTTATCTGCAGGACTAATTGGTCAGAATGTTTTAGAAAATAATTTGATGTTAAAATATAAGTGAAACCTTGTAATCGTACTACTCAATTTGGATACACTTTTATAAAAACATAACGTAAAACTTTTCTAAAAAATAACTGCTAGATTTAAATAAATCTTATGAGGTACCATATTTAACACTGCTGCAATAGGCATGTTCCTACTGTTGTAATCTCTCCAAGACTATATATGCAGACTAAAAGTGTTTAAGTGTTATGATGACCATCTCTGTAGTAAAAACAAGAAATAAAATATTGTAATAACATTCCTAATTTGAAGTGAACCCTCCAGCAAATGCACACCATGAGTTGTAATAATGTTAAAAAAAAAAAGCTCTGAGGTAATGAACAATATCTTACCTATGCAGAATAGAAAACTGGCATTCAATTCTTCAGTAAGTATACTTGAGTATGTATGCTGTGTGTTGATGCATTTACAGAAATAGTTCATTGTGTCAGTGAATGTTGACTAATTATGGCAAACATGGAGAATGGTTCAAATGGAAAGCAGAAAGTAAACCACAGGAGCCATTAAGGTGTTTTTAGAAAGTGTTCTTCTTTTTAATGCTTAATTATGTCATGACTCTAAAATTCTAAGCAGGAGAAGACAATTGGAAAATCTTTACTGGAGAAATCAGATGTGAAAGTTAAGCTCTTGTTGGCTTTTGGGGTCCCTTTTAATGATGATACTCTCATCTTTTCTACAAATTAATGGCTAAATTGTCAGACAGCAATTACATGGATATCATATATGCTATTAAGTGCTTATTGTGAAAGTATGTAATTTTGAGCTTTAAAGAAGAGTTAGTTAAAGAATCAGGTAGGTATGCAACACTGATCTAGATTCTGTTCCAGTCAGTATCCAGCTATACCAGAATTAGGACTGAGAACATAATCTTAATGTATTCCAGACTACAGTATTGCTATTCCATCTTTATTTTCAAAGTCTGAATACAACATACATATATTAATGACCTTAAAGCTTAACTGGCTGGGAAGCAGCTGCTGGCTTGGAGTCAGCGGAAGGTATACTGTTACAATTGCTTAAATTTCTTCTATTCATAAAATCAACAGTGTGTAGCTTTCATTCTGTTGTACATAATGCTAATTTACTGACTGGGTACATAGCCCTGAGAGGTCCATGACGTACTGCTGTGAAGAACCTCTGAAGTGTTTTACCTCAAGAGACTTGTAGCTCTTGTTCTGCCTTGACTTGATTAAATAAAGACCTTACAGTTGGCTAGATTCAGAGTTGAACTTGCTCTTACTTCTCAAAAATAGTGTAGCAGTTCATTAAATAAAGTTGGTTCATTAGCTCGAATGACCTATTGCACTACTTAACCTCTCCAAATGATCTAGATTAGCATCAAATTCTCCCTACTTTACTAATAACTCAGGGTTGGTTTTTTTTCTATTTGAAGTTTACTCCTGGATGCTATCAAGTGAATGATAGTAAAGCTTCCATGTAGTCCCTGTATGCACTTCAAAACTTAAGGTTCATTGTGTATCTTTTTCATTTACCTTTCCAGTCCTGGGAACTATCCCTCCGCTGAAGGCCAGTCTCTTAGTATATTCTTGGACTACAAGCAAATTATGAATTACAATTAATTGAAGTAATTGCACATTAAAAGACTTGTATGATATTAGCCAGTGACATAGAATGCTTTTTAAATTGGCAGGTAAATTTCCTTGTAACAGTTCCTAGTCAGAGACGGAAGAAGTAACTATTACTAAACCTGATTCAATGCCTTTATGGTTTTCTTAGTCCCATTCCTAATGTGAGGATTTGTAGCAGCAGAGGATTTCTCAGGTTGATATCCCAGGGAACTACAATAAATTATGTTTTCCGGGTAGTACCAATTTGAACATTCAACAAGAGAGTAGACTTGTAAGAAAGAGTTCAACTTTATGCTTTAATCTGTATGTGGTAGGTTGACCCTGGCTGGACGCCAGGTGCCCACCAAAGCCGCTCTATCACTCCCCCTCCTCAGCTAGACCGGGGAGAGAAAATATAACAAAAGGATCGTGGGTCAAGATAAGGACAGTTTTAATAAAGTGAAAGCGAAGTACGCATGTGCAAAAGCAAAGGAAAACAAGTGATGTTATTCTCTGCTTCCCATCAGCAGGTGATGTTTGGCCACCTCCTGGGAAGCAGGGCTTCAGTACATGTAGTGGTTGCTTCGGAAGACGAAAAATGCCCCCCCTTCCATCTCCCTTTACTTAGCTTTTATAGCTGAGCTGACGTCATATGGTATGGAATATCTGTTTGGTTAGTTTGGGTCAGCTGTCCTGGCTATGTCCCCTCCCGAGATCTTGCCCAGCCCCAGCCTGCCGTGGAGGGGAGCGAAAATGTTGGAGAGACAGCCTTGTTGCTGTGCCAGCACTGCTCAGCAGTAGCCAAAACACTGGTGTGTTATCAACACCTTTCTAGCTACCAATGCAGAGCACAGCACTACCAGGGCTGCTATGGGGAGAATTAACTTCATCTCAGCCAGACCCAATACACTGTATCATTGCTATACATCGCAAGTATGTGCCAGTGAAACTCTTCCCCTCCCACTGAATTAGTCCTAAAGCTATTATGCTTAGAAATGTTGACAAACTGAGGACATGAAGCAGGAACCATAGTGAATCCATTATCTATCCAAGTCCACCAGTAATAAAGGTGCCACATATACACATGTCCAGAAACAGTATTTCAGATCTTGAAAGACAGTCCTGATTTGAAACATGTTTGCTCTTGCTGTGGCTAGAACTTTAGGCTGATTTGACATGGCTTCTACAAATACTGCCTTACTTAAAGAGCTTTGAGAAAGAAAATAGCTGTTTAAAAATATCAGTGTCTTTAAGTTTTTAGTCTTAATGTTATTTTCATTCTTGGTATTGATGACACTGTGCTTATGGCAGAGCAGCAGTGGACTTAAAACCCTAAAAGTGAAAATAAATAAAGCAATGCTTTGAGCACTTATTGTTCATGTTCTTCCTGTGACAGAACATATAGACAATGAAACATTTCCTGTCATAGGTTCTCAGTTCATTTCTGGAAAATATCAACATCTAATGCCATTTGAGATGCCCTCCATTATCCAAGACATTGACCTAAGCTTGGCAGAGATAGTATAGCCCCTGTAGGAGATCCAAATCATCATGGACTTGCATCTGGAGGCTGGATGGGATAAGCTATAACATTTCAGGTGGTACTATATGTACACTATGTTTATGTAGTTGAATCATGCCCTAGTTTTATTGCAGAATGGTTCACTCTTCCGTTAATTCTGATCAGCCAAGAGATTTCTGTGAATGTAAGCTGACTTGCCCTCCCCTTTTCCCACCCCCTAGATTTTTGCCTCAGTTTATGAAGTACACATTTTGGGTTCGTGTTGTATTGTGAATGATTCAAGATGTGAAATAAAGACTGGTTTTGAAATTCAACTTATTTTAAAAACTTTTTTGTAATATAGCACCAACCAATTAATTAAAAAATTTTATGTTGTTTTATCTTGTAGAGCTTTTTGATAACTACATGCAGCAGGATGCACATGAGTTCTTAAACTATCTATTAAATACAATTGCGGATATCTTGCAAGAGGAAAGAAAACAAGAGAAACAAAATGGTCGCCTACCCAATGGCAACATCGACAATGAAAATAACAGCCCACCAGACCCAACCTGGGTTCATGAGATCTTTCAGGGAACATTAACTAATGAAACCAGATGTCTTACGTGTGAAACTGTAAGTCCGTATCTGTTCTCTATACTTCGTGTTTCAGAGCTTCATGTTTCATGATTCATTTATCTCAACAGACTAACTTACTAGATTAGCTTCTTTCTTTAGAAATCTTACATTCGTATGAACATTTGCATTTTTTCTTTGTTATTGAGAAAATTTCGGCAGCTGAAGCATGAATTGTAGGAAAAGGCTTTTGGTCAATATTGGGAAAATGCCCAATTGACTTTTTGTCAGTGTGATCATAATCAACTTCAAAATTTAGATTTGAAAATTCTAAATTGATGTATTCCTAAGAGCAATGAAGCCTGCTACTTGGGGATGTGGAGTTCTCATATAATGTCTTAATAACTTAATGCTTAGTGATACATTCCATAAATACGTATTCTGAGTCAGTTTCCACCATTTTCTAGTTTTTAAATTTAAAGCCATTGAAATCAAGATACGATGGTTGGCTTTTGGCACTGAGACAGTAGACTGGGATTCTCAAAGAACATAACTTAGTGTGCAGGAAAAGTAATTCTTTCCTAAACGTCTGTCCACAGGATCTCTTCTAATACTAGACCCTGAGAAATAAACTCCTTTGAGTAAGCTATACTAAAAATTTTCTTTTAAGAATAGTTCTACAATAAAAGCAAGCATATATTTCAGAAAGACTTACAATTGAGTTTTACCTGCTTGAGAAAGGGAAAAAGCGGCACATTTGTGAAAATTACAGCAATTCTGTCATGGTCTATGCCTTACATATTGTAAAGTGCTAAATGACTGTATTTTTTGTATGACTTCATACCTGTTTTCCTTAACTTTAATTAGGAATGCACATATTTCAGCATGACATTGGAAAGGAGGAATTAATCAGATATATTTCACATGTAATTTTCTCAGTCTTCTAGAAATACCCACCTCTCTCATTTCAAAGAAAATAGCTTCCTAATGTCATATGTAATGTAAGTGCAGACTTCAGTAGGTCATGATACTTCAAGTAATTTAGGTGCTGATTTCTAGCTACTATATTTTCTTTACTCATAGATTTCCCCTCCCTAATAACTATTTCATGGCAACTGTCAATTGCTTCTCTTTTAGTTCTGGAACTGATTTTTTTTCTTCTCGAAACATGAGTTTAGCTTAGTCTCTTAACATAACTGACATCATTACCTTTCCTCACTATGGCATAGTGAATTACCGCTGTCAGGATTTTGATCTAGGTACAGTCTTTAACACAATTTAAAAATTCTGATATGCTCTTTGCCAGCATATTTTATTAGTTATCAGGCCTATCACAATTTTGAGAGTTTTGCTAATAATGCTCAGTTCTATTTTTCTGTTAGCTATTGCTGAACAGGATATGCCATGTCTGTTTGCCACTGTGCCTCCTTGGCCAGTTGAATTTTAAATTCAGTGTTCTAATACACTTGTTTTGGTATATTAGGAACTTTGTTGTCCAAACCCTAATAATCTGGAAACTATTTTATCAGCTTCTGTCTATTCAGTGTATCAGCTTGTGTCTAATTGAAACACAGTGACCTGAAAATGGGCACTTAGAAACACATTTAGACACATTAAGTAATATTACTGTGAATAGAGTCTTATTTTCAAATGTAGTGAGCATATATGATTGTTTTAATGTTTACTGGAAGCTGTTGGCATTTAAAGTCTGTCCATGTTTAGAAATATAACGTAAAATGTCAGGAGTACTTCAATATAGCTCATGTAGAAGGTTACACAGCAATAGAGGATGAATTAGTGCTTCGTAATGATAAGACAGTAACCTTAGTATATTTTTTAGTTTAAATTTGGAATTTAGTGCATACTTAAATATAAAGCGTAATACATCTTTGCTCTAAGTGAGAATGATCATCTTATAACTGGCGAAACCTACTCAAAGTTCCTAAAATCAGCATGGCAAGATTTTATTCTAATTTCGATTGTCCTGATTATAGAAAAGAGCTTCTTTCCAGGACACACTATCTCATTAGCCCATCTTTAAGATAAAAAATAAACTGACTAAAGATTTATCCTCAGTTTAAGTAAGCACAGGGGAATATAAGGAACATAGATATGATTCTTTAACAAAGATTTGTGTTGTGGGTCAAGCCACATGATAAAATAAGTTACACAATGGATTATAAGTTGTCTTTCCATGCTTTTAATGTGATTTCTTGTTACCATGCTTTCCCCTTCCTTGATAGAGGCAGTATGATGAAGTAAATATTACAAATTTTTGTGGCTAATTGATAAAAGTGATCTAGAAGTTCACTGGTTTTACAGATTTCTCTCACAATTTAAGGAAAGAATAACAGTAAACCAGAAAATAATGTAATGAACTTCATTAAGATAAAATTTGAAACTGCTTAATGTGGGCAGTACTTGTACAGAGAAAAAGAGGAAATTGTCTTGGGTCAAAAGCACCAAACATATCGATAATGTTTTTCTCCAGCTGATAGTCTTGTTCTTGTGTTCAAGTGACTCTACAAGGCATAAAATTCTTTGGCTCAATTCTACTTTGGATTGAGAGAAGGCAATAAGGAAAATCTCAGTTGTCTTTCTTACAGGAGTACTATAGAAGGAAGCCTTAACCATGCCCTACTTTTTTTTTCTCTCTTTTTTAATTTTCTTTTCTTAGACCAAGATAAATCATACCCTTTGTTTCAGCTTCATTTAAAAATAGTTTCTGTCGTAGCACACATGGGAGCCTACAGTTGCAAAAGCTCTTTTGTCAGTGAGCTGATTCACATTGCTAGTGAAATTCCAAACTGAAAGAAATACAGATTCTATGAGTGTTAGCCTTCTGAGTTTTCTGTTCTGTGTGGCATTTGTTGTCAGAGTACGGCTAAGTTGTTGGAGTACAGATTGTCCTTGACATGAGAACAACATACCTTTAGCCAAAATACTGGAACACTCAAATTCTTCACTCTTAATCAGATGCTTGCATTAGGAGCACTCAGATGGCTTTTTGAACACATCAGGGCTTGATTCTGCAAGAAATGAGGTTTTCTGACGGTGTCAATTGTTTTTTCATTGTATAGGTGATTGAAATATATAGCATTGGCAACTTCAGTCTAAGGAACTT